>OX456525.1:72455360-72680360 GCA_949748255.1 Eustalomyia histrio
TTTTATATTCTTTTTGGTTAAATTCCTTTTTTTTTTAAAGAATTTTTTATGAACAATAATATTTTACAAACATTTCAAATAAAAAATTGTTATAAATAATCAAATTTTTTTTTAATTAAAAAGGGATAAGTTGGGAATTGGGACCTGCCCCTTGATAGGAGAAAACTGGACTGGTTCTGAAAATAAATATAGGTGAAAAGAGGACCGGATAATAAAGTACCTACTACGTGATCTGTGTAAAAGTCATGACATGTTCGTTTGTGTTGGCTCTGTGATGTGTTGTTTGGGGTTAGTTGTGTGACCAGTTCTGTGACATGTCTCAGAGCGCAATGGACCCCCTCCTATGACAAGTCCATGTTAAAGTGGCCAGTCCTTTTAAAAAATTAAAGGCGGTACTGTGACCGGTCCCTATCACAATGAACCGGTCACGTGACGTGTCCTGGGATAGGTTCTTTTCCCGCAGGGTATTTAAAACTTTATAATACTTTTTTTTTGGGTCCGAATGGTGGACAAATGTGACACTTACCCGGTGCCTTCATAAATTAAATATTGTAAGCAAATGTCAAAATGATTTCATTACAAGAGAAACTATGTATTTTAATGTTATTGTAATGTTGATTTTGAATGAAACACAAGACATATAGGAAATTATTGTCATTTCTTTTTATTATGATAATACGGTTTGGTTCAATTATGTATGGAACAAATTATCGGCTAAATAGCCGCGACCTCGGTCCAAATTTTCGATGACGCTGAGGCATAATCAAGGTTCTATGCCGTTAATGTGCCGAATTATCTCATCCTTAGCTCTTGAATTGTTGCTAGCTTATCGACGTACACCTTTTCTTTCAAATAACCCCAAATAAAGAAGTCCAACGGTGTCAAATCACATTATCTTGGCGGCCAATTGACATCGCAACCACGTGAGATAACACGGCATTGAATTTGTCGCCCAAAAGAGCCATTGTTTCGTTAGCTATGTGGCAAGTGGCACCGTCCTGTTGAAACCACATATCGTGTACATCCATATCCTCAATTTCTGGCTTCAAGAATTCCGTTATAATCTCGCGATAGCGAACACCCAAGGCGAGTCGAGGTTGACGGCTATTCTGCCACACTATCGCGAACAACAGCAATGTTTTCCACAGAACGAACTTGTCGAGCATGCACAGATGTTTTCTCATTTCCTACAGACCCGATTTGCAGAAATATGTGCAAAATTATCCCGATTGTGGACACATTTGGTGGATTATACTGACCAAAAAATCACAAAGTGCATGTTGATTTGAACGCGAATTTTCATAATAAGCCTGAATTCATTTAAAGCGTTGCTCGATTGTGTATCTTTTCATGGTTAAAATTGAGTTTTGAATTAGTCTAAAATTGAGAAATGTCAAATGAAATGCAGAAAAAAACTTGACGCTTAAGCGTGGCTCACATTCAACATCGGCCCTTAAAATTTAACCACCCTTTATAATGATATCGTTGTCATGTAATCGGCTCTTGGCTGCCATCAAACGTCACTTGTTTTCATATTAGTTTAGCAATAAAAAAAACGGAGAAAGGTATTTATTGTTTATAATAGAAAAGAAAAATACAACTCTGTCATATCAAAGACAGGATGAAACAATTAATTTTAAATTTAGGTAATAGGCAATTTTTTTCAAGTATGAAGATAAATTTGACATTATGTGACTCACCCTGTTCTAAACAGAAACCGCGCTCTTTGTGTTTATGTAGTAAAGTGCGGCCACCGTTGAAATTTAAAATCCATATTTTCCTCTAATATTTTTTTCTCCTAAAATTACATATTAAATTAAAAATTCAACTGAAAGTGCTTTTGAATTTTGAATTTTGACATTTGATATTTGATATTTTAATTCGTCAAATACATTTCTTAAGCATATTTGAAGCACTTCACTGATATGTGCTGGACCTGTCCTGTAATGGGGTAGGTTTGTTACGTCACAGGCCTCACTTTCAGATGGCTTATATCACCATTCACGGGTCCTCTTAGACTGCTACTGTTAGCATCGGTCACGGGGCACATGCTAGAACTCCAACTTTTATCCACAGGGTATTTAAACTTTAGATTTACTATTCAGTACGAAACAAATCGTTAATCATTTGCAACACAGAGCACAGTTAATAAGAAACTAAATTAAAAATAAAACTTTTAAAAAATAAAATACCTATTATTGAAATTATTTATTGGCATTAAATAATGTCTTTGTAAAACTTACAAAATTCAATTTAATTAAAACAAAATAATAAGTTAAATGATTTTGTATAAAATGCTCCCTCTCGGTAAATTCATTTTAATCCTTATTGTGATATTTTAACTTTTGAAAAATGGCAATGGCATAAATAATAAAAAAAAAACAACTATAATTTATAGAATGCAAGGAATTGCAAAATAAAAAATGCATAAATTTTCACAATATGGGTTGTATTATTTATTTATTTACTATAAGGCTAAAAATAACAATAAAAGTATATAAAAAAATATTAAAAAAAATATCTGCTGTACGTCATAATAGACACAATTGTTAGTAGAAAATTGCTTTTATTTATAGTTTTATTTCTACGTACAGTAGAGGCCAATAAAATATTACAAAAAAAATTAAATATTTTCCCAAGACTAAAATCGCGTGAGGGAGATAAGTGGAATTTTCTTTTATTTTGTTAAATTTTTATATAAAACACTTCACCGAAGTGTATTAAGAAACAACCACCTAAATTTAATTTAGAATATTTAGAATTTTTACTCTTCACTGTTTTTATTTCTTTATATTTTTGTATTTCAAACAATCGAATAATTTACTATTCAACGTAATTTCATTGGAACATCATCAAAATATTTGTGTTCAACGAAGGGACGAACGTATGAGTCTACACCAAAATATAAATAATAATAAAATTTTGTATGTGATTGTGTTTAATGCAATCATTTCATCAAGTATAAGTTTATTGCCACCAATTGAAATGAACAAAAAAAAAAAAAAGAAAAAGTTAAAGAAAAATAATACAAATTTTCATTTACACAAAAATGCATAATATTGAAACGTGCATATGGGAAAATTTTAAACTCACACATGTATGTGCTTATACACATTTTGTGCCTGTGCCTTAAAGTAGCTTTTAATGGTTTAACAGTAAATTAAGAATTTGTACATACATAAATATCGTAATGCAACACGCACAATTCTTATAAAATTTGAAATACGTAAAGTATTAAAATCGTGTATAAAAATTTGTTTGTTTTTTTCTAACATTTCCTCTTATTTAGTAAAGATTTATGTATGTATTTTATTGATGATTGCTTAAAATATAAACAAATTATTCTGGTTTGCTTAAAAAATGGCGGAAAAGAATTTATAATTTTTTATTTTCAAACAAAAAAAAGCAAGGAAATTATTAAATGTTTTTTTTTTGTATTATTTACTATTTATTTTTAACATTGTAGCAAACATAATCTACCAAATCGATTATTAATATGTTCTTATTTGCGTTTCACATTTTATTTAATTACTTGTAAATAGTTTGTTCAAACGAAGTGTCAAATGAAATTTTACGTATGAGTAATATAAACATATTAAATTAAAAATTAATCATACGCAGCTTAATATATAATATCGGTGTCAATAATGCGAAACTGCATAAGTTATTTTTAATAGTTTTCAAAGATTTATAAACTAATTGATTATATCCAGCGCGACTGTGTTTGTATAATGAGTTTGTGCTGATGTTTGTATCAATAAAAATATAATATTATACTATTCACAAACCTATTAATTTTGGTTTGAATCGGTTCATCTTTAGACCTAGTGTCCATAAGAGTCTTCTAAAAATGTTGCAATTATATTACAACATTTTGTCATATTCATAAAAATAATTGTTGTCTTTTATTTAACCTTTTTTCTTATTAATAACTAATTTATTTTTTATTTTTTAAAATGAAAGTTTTTTTTGAAAAATTTTAAAAACAAACCTTAAGCTCAAAAAATAAATAAGTTATTTTTGATAAAAAATATTTAAAACAAGTAAGAGCGGCTAAATTCGGCTATGCCGAATCTTATATACCCTTCACCATGGTTGGGAAAAAACTGAAGTTTATATATGGACATATATGGAATGGACAGATTTATATACGGACGCCTTTAAGAGGAAATTAACCATTTAGTTTGGTGATAAAACTTGGACTCGGAAAGACTTATGGTTCCAGAAAATAGGTATTTAAAAAAAATTTATGTTTTGGGCATAACTTTTTTGTATCTGAACCGATATTTCCGAGTTTTTTTCAGCAAATATGTTATACTAAAGATTTTCGATCTTTTGCTATATAAGAAGTATCCATAGGTCATATTACAGCTCTAGAATAGTGTTTGTTGTTTGTGTATAAAAGGTGAAGAGGTGAAAGAAAATAATTTCAACAAATCGTTAAAAGAAATCAGTAGAACTGCATGTGTTTTATTTCTACAAAATCGTTTGATTTAGCTGGCAAATTTGCATTTGGGATTTTATTTCGCTTTTTTATTAAAAAATATTTTTAATTTCTTTAGCTTAATTTTAAAAATTTGAAGGAAAATAGTTTATAATTTTTTTTTTATAAATTATAATAAGTTATGACCTAAAATAGTTGCACTCAAAGGGAAATTATGTATAAGATTTTCTTAATATATGAGAAATAAAATGGTTTAAAAATCTGTTTATAAATTCTTTTAAGTCGGAGCAAAAAATAGAAATAAAAACGTTTGTATTTTGTTTGTATCAGAGGGTTTTTAAAAAAATTTTGATGTGTTTAGCCTATTTATGGATTATTTAATTATTAATATAAAATTTTATATAAATTTATTATTAAATGTTAAAAAAATAAACAAAAAAAAAAGTCTTAAAAAATGTACCAAAAAAAAAAGTGAATTGACCGGGATTCGAACCCGCGGCCTTAGAGAAAAAAAGTATTTGCGACATAGCGTCTAGACAACTGAGCTATTGAAGCTCACACAAGTTCATCGTTAATAGAGGTACATATATAAAAAGTCTTCGTTCATTAGATATTTATTTGGTTTTAATTTAAATGACAAATCTTTGTATGTGTTTGTTGTTTGTGTACACTTAAAAAAGTTTGTAAGTTAAAATAACTGAAAATATCATTTAAAAGAAATGATATTTCATTTAAAAACCGGTCTACTTAATTTTCATTTAAATTAAATGCCATTTCTTATTTATTTTTAAATGTTGATTAATCAACTGACACATCCGTAAGAAACAAATGATATAATCAGTTAAAATAAATGTCAAAATTTTACCTACCAATCCTTAAAAAATAAATGTTTTTTTCATTTATTTGAAATTATTTCCGTTTTTAAATTTTTTGTTTTTTTTAATATACTCGTACAATACAAAATGTATGTATGCATATGAAGCTATAAACACTTTTTGTGTGAATGTATTTGTATATGTATGTGTGTTTATGAAGTTGTTGTAAATTGTATTGAAAAATTTTGTATATAAACAAATTGAAATTTTTTGAATATTTTCTTTTGAAACAGACAGCAAACAAAATTTAAATTTGTAATAACTGTTACGGACACAAATAAACAACAAGTTTCCGTTTTGTGGGTAAATTTTTATTAAATTTCAAACAAATGAAAAAAATAAATGAAACTGAAAAAATCGGTAAATGATAGTAAATTATTTCGAATAAATGTATAAAAAAGTTAATATAGATGTTTCTTTGAAAAATAAATGTATCTTCCTTTATTTTTAAATGGGACGGAAAACTTTTTTATTAAACTGCAAACAGTTAACTACATAATATTCTGAGTGTATAAAAGGTGGAGATGAAAGAAAAGAATTTCAACAAATGGATGTGTTTGTTATACGTAAAATTCTACATACATATTAAACAAAGGGATTTTACGGAAAAAATTAGAGGTAGTCCTGGTTTTTTGCTAATATCTCAGCCATTTATAAACCGATCTGTCTGATTTTCAATAGCAAACAGAAATGGATCACATGTAACAGAAATAAATAACAATCAAGTCCTCATCATGTCTGGGTTCTTCGGAAAACCCATTTCAACACACAGACGGACAGACGGACATCGTTAAATCAACTTCGCTCTTCATAAGGACCCAGAATATATATACTTTATAGGGTCTAAGATCAATATTGTAGAAATTACAAACGGAATGACAAACATATATATACCCTTCCACCTGTGGTGAAGGGTATAAAAATGTGTGCTAGTCAGGGACGTAGCTAAGTCATCAAGGGCCCGTGTGCAAAACATCAAATTTTTCCCCAAACAAAAAAATTTAAATCACTAACAAGTTTAAAAAATCCTGAAAACTGAATAATATCAAAAAATATTTTTAGAAATGGTACAATGGTAGGATTGTTTACATCAGTGCTGTTCAAAAATAAATATGTAGTTGTGTTAGTGAGAAAATGAGAATTGCACTGTAAGAAATGTTAATGTCTTAATAGCAGTGTTAGTATATGTATGAATTTATTTATTAATTTTTTTTTTTTTTGAAAATATGAATCTCGTAATGTTTTATGTGCAGTGCACCACCCAGCTACCATGAACTTACGCCACTGTTGCTTATAATAATTATTTATAAAGTTATTGTAAATATGATGGAGTGCTTCATAAAAATTTATGAAAAATGTATCATAATTTCATAAATAAGTTTCATAAAAAAAATTGTATTAAAATTTCTTAAATATTATTTATTTATTTCTGTTTCTCATTAAAAATACATTTTTGTTTTATTAAATAATTAAAAAAAAAATTAACATAACACTTCACCATGTTGATGAAATTTTTTCATTTCTTCATTCATTAAACTTTTTAATAAATATGAAGAATTATTTAATAAATAGATTTAAAAAAAGATTTACATTCAATACATTACAACTTTTCATTAAATTAATGTTATTTGAATAGTATAGTAGGATTTTTTTAAGATCATATCATATTCTTTTTAATTTTTTTTATTGTAAAGAAACATGAAAATTTTATTAGTAAGTTATAGAGAATAAAAATTGAGAAATTCCACTGAGCCAGCAGGATAGAATACTTAGTATTTTCGGTTGGCGCTACCCAACCTTGTCAATACCCATGCTCTTCTTCTCCCTTTACGGTCATTGCTTGTTGATGATTGTCTATTTTATATTGAGTGTTAGGAAACAAATTAACAAACTTGTAAACAACAACACAATTAGACTAACATCAACGAAATTTAACAATTTATATTTATCCTCTATATTTTACAGTTTTTTGTTATGAACTTTAATTCTTAAAGTATCAAATAACACAGCTTATATGAAGCATTTAATATCAAATGTTTGTCTTAATCCATATTAAATCTACAACATAATCTATGTTGATAGTTAATGAATAGACAATATTTTGAATTATATTTTTCACTGTATCCTTGTGTGTAAAGTAATGGAATTTTATGAATTGTTGATCTGTTATTTTGTAAGTGAATAGTATAGTAGGATTTTTTTAAGATCATATCATATTCTTTTTAATTATTTTTATTGTAAAGAAACATGAAAATTTTATTAGTAAGTTATAGAGAATAAAAATTGAGAAATTCCACTGAGCCAGCAGGATAGAATACTTAGTATTTTCGGTTGGCGCTACCCAACCTTGTCAATACCCAACCGAAAATACTAAGTATTCTATCCTGCTGGCTCAGTGGAATTTCTCAATTTTTATTCTCTATAACTTACTAATAAAATTTTCATGTTTCTTTACAATAAAAATAATTAAAAAGAATATGATATGATCTTAAAAAAATCCTACTATACTATTCACTTACAAAATAACAGATCAACAATTCATAAAATTCCATTACTTTACACACAAGGATACAGTGAAAAATATAATTCAAAATATTGTCTATTCATTAACTATCAACATAGATTATGTTGTAGATTTAATATGGATTAAGACAAACATTTGATATTAAATGCTTCATATAAGCTGTGTTATTTGATACTTTAAGAATTAAAGTTCATAACAAAAAACTGTAAAATATAGAGGATAAATATAAATTGTTAAATTTCGTTGATGTTAGTCTAATTGTGTTGTTGTTTACAAGTTTGTTAATTTGTTTCCTAACACTCAATATAAAATAGACAATCATCAACAAGCAATGACCGTAAAGGGAGAAGAAGAGCATGGGTATTGACAAGGTTGGGTAGCGCCAACCGAAAATACTAAGTATTCTATCCTGCTGGCTCAGTGGAATTTCTCAATTTTTATTCTCTATAACTTACTAATAAAATTTTCATGTTTCTTTACAATAAAAATAATTAAAAAGAATATGATATGATCTTAAAAAAAATCCTACTATACTATTCACTTACAAAATAACAGATCAACAATTCATAAAATTCCATTAATGTTATTTTTCATAAATATTAATAAAAATATAATTTTATTTATTAAAAATTTTATACACTCATTGAAAGAGTTTAATTAAAATCAATTTCATTATGAAGCCTTTTCAGACAATTTTAGAAATTTTTCATACACATTCATTAGTTTACTTAAAAAACATTCATTAGTTTACTTAAAAATTACTTTAAAACTTGTCCAAGAAAATTTGCTCTGTGTACTTAATATTTTTTTTGGTCCGCTGAAACTTTTCATTAAATTAATGTTAGTTTTCATAAATATTAATAAAAATATTATTTTATTTATTAAAAATTTTATACACACATTGAAAGTGTTTAATAAAAACCAAGTTCATAAAAATTATGAAGCTTTTTCAGACAATTTAAGATATTTTTCATACACATTCATTAGTTTACTTAAAAATTACATTAAAACTTGTCCAAGAAAATTCTTTCTGTGTACTTAATATTTTTTTAAATTTTTTTTAGCATCCCAGCAAAACCACACATTACCAAATAATGCCTAAAGTAATGTATAGCCATAGCGGCATTGATGAATTTTACAGGCGATGAGCCTTAAAGTAATGGGTTCATTCTTACAATTATGCTTATTAAAAAATGAAATGTAATGGGTTACCTTTTTGCAGATAGGGGGTAAAAAATAAAAAAATAATTGGTTACCTAAATGATTACGCAGAGGTTAAACATAATTGGTTACTTTGACTTTTAATATTGTAAGTTTAACTTTCCACTTAAAATCTTTAATTTTTCAAACGAATTTAGGATTTACTACAGAAAAACAAACTAATAAAAACACGAATGCTAAAGTTTCTGAAACTAATGCTTGTTATCAATAGATGGCAGTAGTTTTAAGATTTTTCAGTAGTGTGCAATATAAATAAATTCACATCCCGTCGTCTAGAATAGAGACAAATATGTGGAGTTCTCCGGCAATCTTCATTATCAATTATTGGTATTACGTTAAAATCAGCTGTAATTTTCGTTATTTAATTATAAAAAAAATTACACAAAAAAAAAAAATTAAACAAAATATGATGAAATTTCAAAGAATTAAATAATTTTAACAAATTATGAGAAAAACCAAAAAAATTTTACATAAGTTTGGCGATGATCAATTTTATGCCGTTATTCTGCCGACGCTTTGTACTTATTTTTAAGATTTTTTCTTCTAATATAGATGGGATGGGATACAAACTACGAGTATTTATTAAATATTGATTTTTATGCTACGTATGATTTCAGATAATTTATCAGTTATTTTATGTTAAATTGTAATGCATTACATAACCAACTGTCGGTAACTTATTACTTTATGTTTCAAAATAATGCTGAATGTAAGGAGTATACATTACAAAGTAATGCACTATTTAACCAACTATTGGTAACTTATTACCTTATATTTCATAATAATGATAGAGGTAAGGAGTACACATTACAAGGTAATGCATGAGTTTATCGCACCTATTACCGAAGTTTTCCTGGGATATTTAAAAAAGGTTTAATTAATATAAAGAAACCTGTCATCAATTTGCATTTAAATAAAACAGCTTCATCATATTCATAAGTATTGGACGAAAATCTATGAAAATTTTTGTTAAAGATTTATATTTTTCTTTTATAAATATGATAGAGCTTTTTCTATACATATTCAAAGAATTTTTTATAACACCTTTTCCGAAAGGTTCGTTCTGTTTTGTTAGTACAATAAAAAAAAATAAAAACTCTAAAGTGACTTCAAATTATTTCGGTGTATTTTTACAGACATTTGGTGCATTTTTACAGACGTCATGTCTTTTAATACATCTTTCGTAAACGTCTAATTATGTTTGTTGACATTTCGAAAATTATAATTACGTTAAATTCTAAAAGAACATTTAATCTACCTCAAAAACTAACAAGTAAACAATGCAGATGTTTAACACATGTGCAATTTTTGTAGTATAAAATGTCTTTTACTATTTAAAACTTTTACCTCACATTCACTCTCATTTCTCTTTTCTATATAAATGAGCCATTTAAGAGCTTAAAATATTATCAATAATAAGTCGAGATGTTCAAGAAAATAATTTACTGTATGTACTCTAAAAGATTTTCTCAAAAAAGCAAAATTGGTACACAAATTACATACTGGTGAACAAATTACATATTGGTGAACAAATTAAATACAAACCATTTAGTACAAGATATCAAGGGTATTAAGTATTATAAGAAGTGGGCTTCTAGAAATGTATATATTTATACTCGTGTGTGTGTGTGTCATATAGTCAGAAGTTACCATTTGAAAGTACTACTGGTATTAACGTGTGCAAATAATAACTACTTAAAGCCTCAAAACTCATCAACACTATAATCTTTAAAGAGCATAAAATTTTACACAGATTTTCCCATAAAACTTAACAGAGGAATTTATACATACAAAAATATATATTATATTCGAGTTTATAATACAATATACATTGTTGCATACATGTAAATTAGGATGTCCTGTTTCTAAGAAAACACAAATATTCTTATTTTAAACTAAATTATGTTAAGGTGAAACAAAATTACTCTATGGAAAATCTATAATTATTTTTTCCATAATGTGTTCAGCATTACTAAACCTTTGAGCCCCATATTGTCTAAAAATTCGAAAAAAACTACCGAATTTTTTATTTTCCCTACAGTCTTTTTGAAACAGATAAAATCATGTACAAAACTGAAATTATGAAAACAATGTCGAGGTGAAAAATATTTTTGTGGCGAAAAACGTTTTTGGATGTGAAAAAATTGGTGGTACAAAAATTAGTTTGAGCTGAAACACAATTTTTGGACTGATTCTAAAATACGATAAAATTTTTTAACCAAAGGCACAACTATGAAATTGTATATCAATTTGTATGGAAAATCTTAAAGATGTGTGTTAAGATAAATTCGAAATTAACCAGCAAAGAAAAAACCCACATTATTTTTCCTAATAACCGCTAAAGGTTAACATACTACATAAAACAATTATAAATGACCATTTTGACACATCAAACCAAATACATTTTTTAATCCCAATGATCTAGTTTGCAAATTTAGAGTGGGCTACTCCAAATGATTTTCAGATCTTCACAATTTGACACTTCATCTGACATTTTCTTGGAAGGATTAGATAACATTATTGATAGATGGGCTCACCAAATCAAATACGTTTTTTAGTTTCAAGGGCTTAGTTTTCATATTCGAGAGTGATTTTCAGAATTCCAAAATTTAAAATTTTTATTAAAATTATATAATGAAGTCCTGTCAAAGATTTTTGGTCACTGTGGCCAATTGGAAATAAATGGACTCAATAATTCTGAAAATTATTTTCGGTAAACCACTCCCGAATATGAAAACTAGGCCCCTGCGACAAACAAATGTATTTGGTTTGGTGAACCCATCTATATGTGTGTGGAGATGAATTTAAATTCAACTAGCAAAGAAACAAACCACATTATTTTGGTAAGATCCATTTAAGGATTATCAGAGTGCACTAACTTTTATATGTACACTTACTTTAAGTGTACTATACAGTAACTTTTAGTGTACTGTACACTAACTTTTAGTGTACACAAAACCTTTAGTGTACGCTAACTTTTAGTGAACACTAACTTTTAGTGCACTGTACACTAACTTTTAGTGTACTGTACACTAACTTTTAGTGTACTGTGCACTAACTTTTAGTGTACTGTTCACTAACTTTTAGTGTACTGTTCACTAACTTTTAGTGTACTGTACACTAACTTTTAGTGCACTGTACACGAACTTTTGGTGCACTGTACACTAACTTTTGGTGCACTGTACACTAACTTTTAGTGTACTGTACACTAACTTTTAGTGTACTGTACACTAACTTTTAGTGTACTGTACACTTAGTTTTACTGTACTGTACACTAAATTTTACTGTATTGTACACTAAATTTGACTGTATTGTACACTAACTTTGGCGATTTTTTCAATTGCACCGTTTTTTTCGATTTTGGTCATTTTTTTTCCTTCTTAATTTTTTTTAATTCTTGTTTGTTTAGTGTACTGTATTTTAGGGAGTATTTCCAGTTTTTTACTTCTTAATTTTTTTTTAATTTTAATTTTATTTGATTTGTAAACAAATCCTCAATTTATTTTGATTAAAACTACACTTAAAAAAGTTTGTAAGTTAAAATAACTGAAAATATCATTTAAAAGAAATGATATTTCATTTAAAAACCGGTCTACTTAATTTTCATTTAAATTATATGTCATTTGTTATTTATTTTTAAATGTTGATTAATCAACTGACACATCCGTAAGAAACAAATGATATAATCAGTTAAAATAAATGTCAAAATTTTACCTACCAATCCTTAAAAAATAAATGTTTTTTTCATTTATTTGAAATTATTTCCGTTTTCGTATTTTTTTTTTAATATACTCGTACAATACAAAATGTATGTATGCATATACAACCAATTTAAATAAAAAAACAAATTGAAATTTTTGAAAATTTTTTTTTTGAAACGGACATCAAACAAAATTTAAATTTGTAATAACTGTTACGGACACAAATAAACCACAAGTTTCCGTTTTGTGGGTAATTTGTTATTAAATTTCAAACAAATGAAAAAAATAAATGAAACTGAAAAAAATCGGTAAATGATAGTAAATTATTTCGAATAAATGTATAAAAAAGTTAATATAAATATTTCTTTGAAAAATAAATGTATTTTCCTTTATTTTTAAATGGAACGGAAAACTTTTTTATTAAACTGCAAACAGTTAACTACATAATATTCTGAGTGTAATAACATAGTTTTTTATTTTTTTAATTTAAAAATCAAATAAAGAAAGTTGAATCAAACTAAACCGATTGTGACCTACTAAGAAGTTATTCTCTTTCAAAAATTATAGCTAGAGAATTCAATTATTCCAGTGTCAACCAGAATTGAAAGTCTTATATTTTCTCAAGTTTTCGACTCAAATTCCATACAAATTTTAAATATAAAACTTGAAAAAAATAAAATACGTACTAGACCTACAATATATTTCGATGTATTGTAAACGTAATAACAAACTGATCATCCATCCAAACCATCAGGACATATGTGGATTGTAAAAAAATGCACTACGAAGGCCAACTGAAGACGAGCTATAAGTACCGCCGATTTTTTAAGCTTTTCTATAATCAGCTCAAAAATACGCATCGTTTTAGTGCTATAACGTCACGAAATTCGGGACAGCGTAATGTGTATGTGTGCAGGTACGTTAAAATAGATTTGATACTTGATATTTCAATTAAGGCCATAATCTTTAAGGACTTATCATAACAGATCTTTTCTGACCAAAAGATAAAAATCAACAAACAACAACCGACCAGTCAACCAACATACACAAATACTTTGGTTTATAAAACATACAATATGGACAGACATTCAATTTATAGAATTTCTCCACAATTTTTATAGTACATAAATTCATAAGGGTAAATCGTATGGTCAGTGTGTAACAGTAACAAAAAGTTACTTGCCAAAGCATTAAGCATCAATTAATCCCAAAAGTACGTAAATAAAACCTTTACATTATTACAAAAACCCGTATGTACTTACACACACACACACACACCTTCCAGACTTATTCGGTCCTGGTAAAAAAGTTTATTGCATGGATGTGTGTGTATATTATTGTGAGAATGTCGATAATAATCCCGTATAAAATATTGCATAAGTAGTTGGTATTACTGTATGATTTTTTACAACAATATGGGTGACTCGTTCAAAGAAAGAGCTGAGCTTACAATTTCTTTAAATAATTGTAAGTTTTTTCTTTTTGTACTTAAAAATCTGCAAATTATTTAACATGAAAGTCATTAAAATCTGTATTTTTCTTAATAAAAATATAAGTAATGAAAAGAGATTCATATGTGGATATGTGGACATGGAGGTATATGAGATTCTATTTTTGTAAATTGGTCGCTTATATGGACAAATATGAAAGTATATGGTATTTTATGTATGCAAAAATTTCAAAAGAAAAAATTTAATAAATTCCATCTCAGTCAATGACAATAAATGTACGAGTAACACATCGACTGATAAGTTTCCAGTGTCATGAAGAAAATACAAATTTTTTAGTCAAATTCGATTTCATTCATCAACATATGTTAGTCTCCTTCAAGAGCGATTCAGTCATTCCAGTGCTTCTTTAATATTTCAGTTCTTTTCGTTGTAGAACGATATATCTTTGGCTTCGAAATAGGTGTTTGTTTCGACGATCACCTCATCATTTGGGTCAAATCTATTTCCGGCCAACATTTTTTTTGAGGTCTACGAACAGGTAAAAGTCGATGGGAGCTGAATTTGGAGAATAGTGTGGGTGCAGAAGCAATGTGAAGTATAATTCATGCAATTTTGCCATCGTAGACTCGTTGTTGTTTTGGTCTACTGTTAGCACAACCGGTACTCAATTTGGCAACAGCTTTCTCCCAGACAAAGTTTAATGCAATATAAAACCTACACATAAATAGTATATCTATTTGGAGTGTCAGTTGTCTCCAGTAACTTAACAGTTTGGCGAAAAGATTTCGTGAGCGTTTTGATGTTTATCGGTATAACCACCCTTTCTGATTGACCAGAGCGTTGTGCATCATCGATATTTGTACGACCACGTTTAAATGCAGCAAACCAGTCAATAATGGTCGGCATTACTGGTGCAGAGTCTGGATAATATCAAAAAGATGATAATACATACAAAATACAAAATAAATAAATACAATTTTCGATGACGCTGAGGCATAATTGAGGTTCTATGCCGTTAATGTGCCGAATTATCTCATCCTTTAGCTCTTGAATTGTTGCTGGCTTATCGACGTACACCTTTTCTTTCAAATAACCCCAAAGAAAGAAGTCCAAAGGTGTCAAATCACATGATCTTGGTGGCCAATTGACGTCGCCACCACGTGAGATAACACGGCCATTAAATTTGTCGCGCAAAAGAGCCATTGTTTCGTTAGCTGTGTGGCAAGTGGCACCGTCCTGTTGAAACCACATATCGTCCAGGGTCATATCCTCAATTCCTGGCCACAATAAGTTCGTTATCATCTCGCGATAGCGAACACCGTTCACGGTAAATGCTTGGCCGACCTCATGACACACTATCGCGAACAACAGCAATGTTTTCCGCAGAACGAACTTGGCGAGCATGCACAGGCGTTTTGACAGACCCAGTTTGCTGAAATTTGCCCACAATTCTCCCGATGGTGGACACATTTGGTCGATTATGCTGACCAAAAAAAAATCACGAAGTGCACGAAACGCATTTTGATTTGAACGCCCATTTTCATAATAAGCCTAAATAACTTTAACGCGTTGCTCGATTGTGTATCTTTTCATGGTTCAAATTGAGTTTGTCAAAAATTCAGAAATGTCAAATGAAATGCAAAAAAAAAACTTGACGTTTAGGTGTGGTTCACATTCAACATCGGCCCTTAAAATTTAACCACCCGATATATGACCATATTTGTGCGTTATGTTTTTTTTTTGAAATGTAGGAATCATTTTTTTATTGTACTCGTAGATTGTACGAATATTAATAGCCATATACCTATAATCATATTTCTATATAAAACATCTTAAACATTTCAAAATGTTTTTTTTTTATTCTAATTTACCTCTTTCAAAATGTGCGTATTTAAAATGTTAAGTTTTAGTCCTGTATGGAAATACCCATACAAACATAACATTTTTTGGCTACATGCAATATGTAGGTCGTTTAACAAAGGTAAATAAACATTTACCTACAAAGGCACACACAAATACATGAATATGAAAATATTTTTAAATGTAAAATCAGTCTTTAGACAAGAGAATGAAAGTAAGATTTACATACATTCGACACCTTTAAACTAAATATTTTATCAAGCATATAAATAGTATAAACGAATTTACATTTATACTATGATTAAGGCAATAATAACAATGCTACCGGTCAAAATAAATAAATTAAATAATATACCCAGCAAAAATATGGTAATGATTTTTGACCCGTGCTGACGCACAAGAATTTTTTCCATGGTTAAAAAATCTAAACTCACGCACTGATTGCTTATTTTTACTCACGATAACACATAATTTACGTGTACATGTCTTGTTGCATATTCACCCTTATTCTAGTTGTCGTTATCAATTTCTTCGTCGTTTTTGACATCACATTGCTTCGACGTCGACATCACTTCGACACCAAATTGGTATTCTAAAACAGTGTTGTAACGACGTTGACAGTTTATAGATTTAAACAAAAAAACATCTCTAAAAATTTAGTCGGCAGATTTATTTTGTTTATTATTTTTGCGAAAAAATGTGTTTTATGTGTAATTTAAATTCTGATACGAGTGATGAAGAAAATAAAGAAAATCTAGTATTGGAAAGAAGACTACTCAAACAGAAATCGAATATCTTTAACCTGCCGGATAACAAGTGAGTAGCAAAATCAAATTCTGTTACTTTAAAGAATGTTAATCTTCTAATTTTTTTAAAATGTTTGAAAGTTACTTTTGGCTGAATAAAACAGCCTTCAAAGATGTGCTGGAAACAATAGCACCTAATTTGAAAACCGTAATCAAGTCCACATTATTTCCAAAACAATAATGTTGGCAGCTACAATAAGATTTTTAGCCCAGGGGTCGTACCAGCTCAGTGTTGGAAACGACTTTAACTTAGGGTTCAGCTGTTTCTGAAACTGTAGAAGATTTGCCACAGCTTCCTCCAGCGGGCTCAATATAAATTGCTTGAATCTTCCGCCACCTGTAGCATTACACTCGGCTTTGTTGGCTACCATTTTCTTTTTAAATTTAAATTTTAAGTCTCGCCAAACCTATAAATAAATTTTGTTATATTTTTATAATGCACTTTATATGATCATGCTTTCTTTACCTTCTGCCATCCATCTCACATTATTCTCGGTGGGCCAAGTGCATTTAATAAATTTGATATTTCTTCCCATTGCTCTCTAAAATTACTTAAAAGAGTGCCTCACCGAAATCCTATTGCAAGCGATGGATTTTTATCCAACTCTTCTATGAGTTTTTGAAACTGTTTTGCGTTTGTTACCTTAATTTTTTCCGTTTTTTTTTCAGTTATTACTTTTCCTCAAGTCGTTACAAAAAAATGTGTCGACAAAATCAGAGTCGTTTCAAAACAATATGGGCGTCACATTTTCTTACAGAATACCAAATACTTGTCGACAGTTATCGATTATTTTCAAATAAAAACCCCAGACAACATTGTCTTGTGTC
Source organism: Eustalomyia histrio (assembly GCA_949748255.1). Classification (NCBI taxonomy): domain Eukaryota; kingdom Metazoa; phylum Arthropoda; class Insecta; order Diptera; family Anthomyiidae; genus Eustalomyia; species Eustalomyia histrio. The sequence goes on from OX456525.1 coordinate 72,473,071, forward strand.
GATGACGACAACTAGAATAAGAGTGATTACCCTGTAATGATAATTCATTGCCTTCAGCATTATAACATAAAATAATTTGTTACTTATAAAACTAACATAATACATTATTCTTAAACAAAAACAATTGGTAAGCAATAATAGGTTAGACATTATTATTATTATTATTTTTATAAGCAAGAGAATAAAGTATATATTTGAGATATTATGAGTATTAATAGCATATTTACCAATAGCAGAAAAGCTACTAAGCAGTAGTTAAAAAGGTTAATCAGGTTTGTTTTGCTAAATATTAGAAAGAAAATCTGTTGAATTTTTAAAGTTTTAGTTATATTGGGGGCAAACTATCGTTAATTACAAATGAAAATTTCGAAGAGAAAAAGCAATCTTTCCTGCAAAAACCAACAGACACATTTGCTAAAAAATAGTACACTACTGATTTTTGAAAGGTCAATTTTTATTTGCATTAAAAAAAATCTATAACTTTTAAAAATTTAAATTTTTAGGGATTTTTTTATTCGGGTTAATTGATAAACAAATATAACTTACCTTTGGTTTAACTTGATTTTGTTTGAAATTCGTTTACGGTCTATTGTAGGTTTTTAGTTTTCGATCTTTTTTTTTGATTTTGTGGCTGTTGCACTGCGGTTGTTGTAAGCTTTACTAAAGCTGTTGTTGCTAAATTAGTTGAGTTAAAACATACAAGAAAGCCTGGTGTTGGTTGTAGTTTGTAGCTGCGTTGTTGGAAAGTAGGCGTTATTGGACGATGACCTTTCAATATCGCCGACTTGGACCTTTTTAATTGTTCAACAAAGTGAACAATATTAGTAAAGCTTCGTTCTAAATAGAAGAATTGTTTCACAAACCTTACTTAATATTTTTTAAAAATTCTCCATAATATTTATAAAAGGTTGTATAAATGTGAAGAAACATGTCATCAATTCTTATTTTTATTCATCATATTACGGAATTGTTACATTGGAATGTGAAGTTTTTCATTATATTTATTTTTTCATAAATGTTGATAAGCTTTTTCCTGAGTGTAGTTTATGTATAATATCATGCAGTACCGAAATCCAGTTTAAACTACATTTTGAGCTTACATTAATATTAAGTCAAAAATCTGCTACTTTCAGCAAAGTCTATTGCTTTGAACTACTTTTTAGTAACTTAAGCAATTATGGCGCAAGCGAACAGTTGGGTATTTAAAATGTGCGAAATCAGTTCAGCGGTAAAAAAGCTTTGTATGAAAGAATAAAGTTACCTAAATGTTCCATACAAATTTATGTATTTTAGTGCAATTTCGTATTAGCGTCTGGTAAATAAAATATTTTGTCTTATTTTTTCACGAGACGCATAGATGTGAATAATAATTTATATTAAGCTCAAGGTTATATTATTACTATTAAGTCAAGATCTGGCCCCACGGCCGGCACTGCGACCCATATGGATCTTTTGTATCAGGGATCATAAAACTAAACAAAATTTTGTATTATATTCCCAATGAACTTTAATATAGAATATGGAGAAGATTTTCTAATATCTTCTGGACCTAAAAATTTCTTATTGAAAACATTCCTCCTGTTCCTATGCAATACAACACACAAAATGTAAATGGTTGTTTCGTCTCCCTCAAGACATAGCCGACACAGAGGCGATTCCATCAGATTCATCTTCCACAAATGGTAGTTTAATCCGAAGTGTCTGGTAAGAAACCCTGTTAGTAACCTAATGTCGTTCCTAGTAAGGTCCAAAATTTTCCCATTGAAAAAGGGTTGACCAACAGTTTCGCCTGTCCCATCCCCAAAGAATTTCTCCAAAGGTCCTTTGCCATTGGTAGTTCGCCCTCCTTAAGCAGGGCTGCTATGGTGGACCAATTTACCCCACAGTACGGTTTCGGTCCCACCAAGGGTGTGGAGACACCCATTCTAGCTAGTTCGTCCGCTACCTCGTTACCAAAATGTCCACGATGACCTGGTATCCAGTAAAGAGTAACCCTGTTACGCGCGGACATCTGTTGAAAGGTATAGAAAAACTCAAGAGCTATTCCTAAAGTGAATGTCCAAGACGACAAAGCCTGGAGTGCCGCTCGGCTCGGCAGAGAAGATAGAAATATATACGCCCTTTAAACCCCTACCAATATTCAGTCTAGCGCATAGGAGTATAGTCTGTAGTTCAGCTTGGAATACCGTTGGCCACTTGTCCATTGGCTCCGATATCCTCGTGTTGGGTCCAAAGACCCCCGCTCCCAGCTCAAGGTTTTCCTCACCTCCAATTTTTTTCTCCTTTCATCTCAAAATTACTTTTTTTCACCTCGGCGATGTTTTCTCAATTAATTTTTTTTTCATTTTATTTATAACAAAAGCAATTAATGGTTTTACTTGTTTTTTTTTTAACTCACTTTTTTCACCATATATGGTGAGGGTATATATCAGTTTGTCATTCCGTTTGTAACATGTCGAAATATAGGTTTAAGACCCCATAAAGTATATATATTCGTGATCCTTATGCAATTTTAAGTCGATTTAGCGATGTCCGTCTGTCTGTCTGTCTGTTGAAATGGCGATCACGACGCGAAGACACCCAGTTTGGTATTTAAAATGAGCGGTTAAGCGGTTCAAAAGTTATGAGTGAAAATGTGAAGGTACCTCTAAATTTTCACTACAAATTTGTACAATTTTTCTGTATCTATTTTTTTTTCTGTTAAGTAAGTAAAAATGTTATTAAGTCTTCTTATTGTTTGATTACATTTATTGTCTTACATAATATGAGAATAATAACATTCTTAGAGCTATATGTGTGTTACTCTGATAACTAAGTTAACGTAAAAATCAACAAAGTTAAAGTCGCTAACAGAGCAGACCTCTGTAAATAACATTGCTAAAACTAAATAAATAACATTACTAAAACTAAATAACAAAAGTTCGTTACATAAATTGACAAAACATATTCATATTACAGTTCATGCAAAATTTAGTATATACGTATATCATCTTCAGCCCCTATGGTGGAGGGTATTCAAAGATTCAGCACAGCCGAATTTAGCCCTTTTTTACTTGTTAAGTATTAACTTTAACCTATTATTTTTTACCTTCTGGTAACGGCTTTTTGTTACCCCTGCATATGGGTAATATATTATTTTTTTTATAAGCTTACCTGTAAGCATAACACATTACTTTGCGAACATATCATATAGAGAAAGTTTGAACTAAAAGTAAAGGATAATATGTGCACATCTTTGAGCTAAGATCTTTAAGTTGTATTTTTGCTGGGCAAGCTCTTGTAGTTTTTTTTTTTTTTTTGATAATATACAAAATTTAAAATGTTTATTGTTTTATTAAACATTTCCAAGTGTTGTACATATTTTGTGCAATTTAGTCTTTATAGAATTAGAATTTTATATAAAAAAATACAAGAAAAAGTATTACTTCTAGTCTAACAAGGAAACTATGCCAATGGATTCACTCTAATATTAATGAAATTGAAATAAGAGGGCGAGAGATTGTTTAAGTATTAAAAATTAGATATTAAAGTTTTGGAAGGATCTATAAAAATGGAGTAGTAAAAATGTTAAAAACAACAGAAAAATTGCAAACAACTTTGAAACTCATTTTACCCCATTAATTTCAATTTAGACGGATAAGTTAATTATGGAAAGTTTTTTTTTTAATTTTTCCTCCCTATCACATATTTGAATTTCGTCGAAATCAGAGGGCAGCTATTGGGATAGTTTCCTTGTAAGTAAACATAAACAAGAAAGGAATTTTTGAAATTGAATTAAGTAAAAAAGAAGATTACAATATTTACAAAACCTATAACAATGAAAAGAAGGTCATAACAAAAGGAATATTATTTTGTTTATGTATAATACTACTAAAGTACAATTTAATATAATAACATATGGTAAACCTTTGCAGGAAGATGCAAATATCTTTTATGCATAAAAACACTATTATTAGAAATGTTTTTGGATAATGGAAAAACTTTATTTCGTATTTAATGTGTAAAATGTTTGCCAAAGTAAAATCATACTATTACCAAATAATGTGGTTGCGAGGATGCGAAAATCAATGTGATTAAAAATTGATTTTCGTAAAAAAATTTATTAAAATAAAAACAATTTATTACAAATATTTTTTTATATATAGCATGTCTCATAATTATAAGGTCACTTTTAATTTTCTCCCACACGCAGAGAAAAAACATGTTTGCAACATGATCACTGCTACTATTTATGCTTACTGCATTTCTGACTAGTTGGTAGCGTGCTAGCTTATCAGTTCGGGGGTCGTGGGTTCAATTCCCACCAGAGGCTCTGATCTGTTTTCGCTACAACGAGCCGAAGGCCTTTGTTGCTAGTGCTCGGTTAGGGTATTAACATATAATTTGTAATTATATGATTAATAAATAAAATAAATAAATAAATAAATAAATAAATAAATAAATAAATAAATAAATAAATAAATAAATAAATAAATAAATAAATAAATAAATAAATAAATAAATAAATAATTTAAAGTAATCAATTCATTGTCATTCTTGTGGAAAAAGTACCCAGAATATTAATAAAATAATTTTGTATAAGATAGAGGCTGTAGAACGCAAGAGTTGTTTTGTACGAAAAGGTTTCTTATACAAAATACTAGATTTTTAGACATTTTTCTATTAGAAACATTTTTAGATTCTATAGACTTTTCCTTAAAGAAAAATTCTCACATTACTAGGTTAAAATTCATATATTCTTAGAAAACTTAGATTTTAAGGCCTTTCTCTGAATACTTTTCAGCATGAAAAATACTAAGATTCTAATGACTTTTTCTATTAAAAATATTCTTAGATTCTAAGGAGTTTTTCTAAAAGATTTTTTAAAGAAATATTCTTAGATTTAAATAACTTTGTCATAGTTTCAAATCATAATATAACTTTAGGGACCATATTATGGTAAAATTATGGTTATTTTAATATCATAATACAAGTTAAACGCTTGTCTACCATTAAAGTATTGCAATCTAATCAAATCATATTTATCAGAAAGATACTTCCGCGTTAAACAAGAAGCTGATTACTCCAGTCTTCAACCGATAACATCAGAAGTACCTCAAGGAAGTATACTAGGTCCAGTTCTATATCTTTTATTTACAAGAGATCTACACTCACCAAAAAAAGTCTGTAATGGCAACTGAAAATTTTGCTGTTTTTACGGGAAATTCTGCTAATTTGAGCCCAGCGGTATTATTTGCTAATCTTAGCAACACATGTCTGCTGACGTTTAGTACAATGAAATTAGTAGCCGTTACAAAATTTTAGTAGACTTTTTGTAAAGTGGAATTTAAAATCTGTTTGCTAAAATCAGCAAAAAAAAAATTACTAAATACTAAAGAATATTAGTACAAAGTTTTAGATTTATTTTTTATCGAGCATCAAAAATTTTGATTATATTTTTTAAAAAATATTTTATACAAAATGAAAAAAAAAATCAAAGGCTTAAAAATTGTAAAAACAAAAAAGAATTTATCAATTTGTTTTAATTTTGTAATTTCCTTTTTGAAAAATATTTTAGTAATTTTTTTTTTTTACTTTTAAGGTTAAATTTAATTGTTTTTAGGGCTGATTTTTAGAACTAAAAACCCTTTTTAGTGCTATTTTAAGTGGATGTCCTCTTTTTAGACATGAGTCGGTATCTTCACTTCCGATCCCTTTTTTAATCCTATGTAACATTATAGGGCAATTTAAGTTTGTATGTACAAGTTTAAATTATTAGAAATAACATTTCCTTCAATATCGATTTTTTTAAAATTAGTAATTTTCTTTGCTAATTTTAGGAAATCGCTTTTGAAAAATATGTAAAATGATTTCTGAAATAAGCAACGAAAATTTGTAGATATTCTGTAAAAATTCTGTAATTTGTAAAATGTTAATAGCAAAAAGATTTGCTAAATAATATTTTTTTTACTAAAAATCAGTACAAAAATGGTAAAGTGGGATTGAAAACCGTTTAGAAATTTTTCTACTAACTTTTTTTTCTGAGTGTACAAGTTTAAATTATTAGAAATAACATTTCCTTCAATATCGACTTTTTTAAAATTAGTAATTTTCTTTGCTAATTTTAGCAAATCGGTTTTCAAAAATATGTAAAATGATTTCTGAAATAAGCAACGAAAATTTTTAAATATTTTGTAAAAATTCTGTAATTTGTAAAATGTAAATAGCAAAAAGATTTGCTAAATAATAATTTTTTTACTAAAAATCAGTACAAAAATAGTAAAGTGGGATTGAAAACCGTTTACAAATTTTTCTACTACCTTTTTTTCTGAGTGTACCAATTAACCCAGAGTTTGTTGCAGGCACATTTGCAGATGACACTGTTATTATGTCAGTGGGATCTAATAGTTATATAGCTACCAACAATTTACAAACGGCATAGAATGAAGTAGTCCAGTGGACAAAAGAATGGAAAATCACTCTAAATAGCTCTAAATCAACACGTCTATTTTACAAATAAAACTATAATTCCAACAAATATCTATATAGATTTTTATAAAAATTCCAATAACAAACACAGCAAAATATCTAGGAATGACACTAGATGCGGAACTAAGATGGAAAGTCCACGTGAAGAAATAATTAGAAGAGTTAAACTTAAAACACATTAGGTCAAAATGGCTTATAGGTAGAAAGTCAAACTTATCATTATCAAATAAAATTATGATATATAATCAGGTACTCAAACCAGTGTGGAAATACGGCATTCAGCTATGGGGGGGATGTGCAAAAAACTACATTATTAATATTATTCAGCGTTTTCGAAATGATCGGACCAACATTATAAGAGGAAATAACATAAAACCAGTGACCTTATAATTATGAGACATAGAATGTGGCTGCGGTTGAAACTGAACCTGTCAATTCTGGTTACCAGTACTCTACCCACTAAGCTGTCGATACATATAAATTTAAAGCAAAATCATTATAATGTGACACTTTATTAATATAATGAATCCGTTATATAAAAATTCAAATTGATTTTTTTTAAATGTAGTTTGATTTTTTTAAATTGTAGTTTGTTTTTTATTTAATTTATTAAGTAAATAAAAATGCAAACTTAATGAGAATTATAAACAATAGTGATTTGCAATTAAAATAAAGAATTTTAAAAGTTTTTTTTATTTTTTTTTATGAAATTAAGATTTACGAAATTAAAAGAAAGAATTTTATTCTTAAGGTTCTAATAATGAAGAAAAAACTAATAAATTACAAATTATTATAAAATACTTCATCATATTTATGTAAACGTCATTGATGATTATGAAAAAGTTTTGTTAATAAGATGAGCGTAGCTTAAAATTTAAATTTATACTTGGGTACTTCTTTTTGATCGTGATGTTGAAAAATGTTATGTATTTAAAAATAGATTTTTAAGGATATTTAATTATTATTTTTCGTTTATAAATCATGATATACGTAATCAATGATCAGTAACTCACTACTATATAATTTAAAATAATGTAGAAGGTACGGAATTATAATTACAAGGTATTGCTTACATATTTATATCGCGCTAATTACCAAAGTTTTGTTGAGTATACTAAAAATATTACATTTTTTGGTAGAATGTTTTAAAAATTTAAATTTTGTTTAAAAGAGTTTCAGTGTTAATAATAAAACTTTCAAACAAAAAACAATTTAACCCTTTCAACAAGTTCTTAAACTGCAACGATTTTCCGTTTTTGTGCAGCTAGATCTCGAATATGCAATAATAACCACAACAAACAGTGGAGTTGAAAGGGTTAAAGCAGATATTACTACTGCCCTTACATAATATATTTATGTATGAATAAAATATTAACAATTTATGGCTTACCACAATTTTCAAATACTCTCTAAAATGAGAAAATTTATTGTAATAATTGTCAATTAAATGCACAAACTAATATTCTTTAAATCTAACCACAAATACTACTTTCAGTATAAGTTACAATCATTTATGTAGTTCATAGTTAACAGAGCTTTAAAGAATGATTTAAGATTTTAAATTAATTTCTTAAAAATCAAACAAATAAGTAAATTTTAAATATTTACATAGAATCAGGGTTGGTAAACAAAACCGCTAAAATACCGCTACCGTTCAACCCTCTCAACGTCAAGACCGCTTTTAGTTGTAGTACACATACAGAGAGAATATTCTAAGACAAGGTGTAATTAAATTTTTCAGTAAACTATTAGCCTCAATATGGTGTCTGTACCCATTACCTTGGTGGTGATAAGGTAAATGGTTATTTATACGGCTACGAGCATAGAAAAAGTAATGTGTCTAAAAAAAGATTGAAAAATATTTATAGAAAAAATTATTAATTTTTTTTTCATTAAATATAACGTGATCACCCTGGGAGCTCTAGGAATCTGGGCTCTCTAATTGTTACCTAGCAAAAACACACATTACCAAATAATGTATTAAGTAATGTATAGCCATATATGTAGGTCCATGCATTAATCATTATTAGGGATGTTATAAAGAAAGTGGATTCTTATGTAGGTACGCGAATGGGAAAAATAATGTGCCTAAAAATAGATTATCATAAAAAAATAATTTTATTACAATATTTTTTATTAAATATAACATGTTCTAGCTGGGATAACAAATATATTAATTGTATTTTTAAACTTTAAATTTTTGAAAACTCAATTTGTAAATATAATTAATTTAGTTGTCAATATGACAAAATTTAAATTGTAAATGAGGCTACAAAACATAATTTTTTGTTTGTGTTTTAAAGTTAATTTGAGTTTTTACACTTTAAAAAGATATCTTTTCTGTGTGTATACTGGAATATATGTACATTACAAAAAACAAGAGATTAATTGGAAATACTAACTGTACATAACCCTTTAATTTAATGTTGTTTCTATTTGTCGTCCCGACATGTGGTTTCGCAATGAATAAATTTGCTATTTGAAAGAACTTAACTATTATTCATTGTTTATATTTTAACCTAAATTTACAAATCAATTGTAGAAATAATACTTCTAAAGCTCTTTTATGTAGTAAGCATAAACGTAATATGTTCTAACTTGTTCTTTATAAACTGTTTGTATTTTTCGTTTTTTTTTTTGTTTTCAATATCTGTACTATAAAAGTCCTTTAACATAAATATAATACTTTAAGTAAAATAATATCCATTATCAATATAAAATGAACAAACTTAAGTCTATGCAGGCTATAAATACTTCTAGATTCATAAATATTCACATACACGTACAGTAAAAGCACTGCGACGGTTGCAGGTGATTTGTCCGTTATAAGAAAGTGCCAACTAAGAGTTACGGTTATGAGACTTGAACTCGTAAAGTTTTTGTAACGAAAATCTTACATTTATAAATTATGGCGTACATTTATTTGGCAAAGAGTAAAATCGATAAAATTTTACCATCATTCTTACATTCCATGTGGAAATTAAAAATATATATGATCATACATTGTCCTGTATATGATCATACATGGGTATACATGATCATTTACGTTTATGCATAGTTCCGTATATGATCATAGATGATCTCATATATCTCCATATATCTTTTTGAGGGTATATGACAGTATATATTCATATATAATATGTATTCATATATGTATGATCATTAAGATATGCATGGACGTATATGATCATGTATGATTATATGATGGTTGGTCAATAAGTCCATGACTTTTTGAATGAAACACAGGTTTTTGGACAAAAAACCATTTTATTTTTCAATATAGTCTGCTTTAAACTCTACACATTTTGCTCAACTTTTCTCCAAGTTTTTTATCCCTTCCAAAATAAAATCTTATATCGAGGTCATCAAAATAGGTTTGTTTGTGAGATGATATTTCCGCCGAGCCATTTCTTCAGGTTTGGAATCAAGTAGTAGTTACTCGGAGTTAAAGTCTGAAAATACCGTGGATGAGGAAACAATTTAAGGAGTTTTACCATAGAAACTGCCATTTGCCATTTTCTCCTCAAATCAAATCACGCTGTAGTATACTATCAACGGCTGTCAAACAAAACCTAAATGACGAAGATTGTTAAAATTTTGACAACTGACAGAAGCCTATTGACAGGAGCAGTGTTGTTCTTTCAGTTAAGTGTCGGAAATTTAAAAAGTCATGGACTTATTAATCCGCCCAGGCCAATGTATGAGAGTCAAAGGTAGTTGACAAAAACTTAAATTTCGGATACTTAGTACTGATGACTAATAAGTCTCACTAAAACTGCACTTTCATTACGCTCGCAATATAGTTTAAACTAGATTTTTAAATATGTGACCTTCTCCGAGAAAAGGGACCTAGTGTGTCAAAAAACGTGCTTGGACTTTAGAGTGGATTCTGGTACCTAAAAGGGTGTAGAATAAGATGAAATGAATTAGATTTCTGATAAAAATTTATTAACGCCATAAAAACGTACAAAACGAACTTGGAAAAATCGATAAAAATGAGAAAAACATTAAAATTTTACTTTTTTTTTTGATTTTTTGGTTTAAAATTGTTTTTTTTTCGACAGTCTTCGTATTTTTTTTGGAGTTTGGACTTTTTTTCGGTGTTTCGTGATCTGGTACTTCGATTTTCTTCCGTTTGACAATTTAAGTTTTTTTCTTTTTTCGGCGCTTTGACTTCAGCTTTCTTTTTCTCGTGATCCGTTGCTTCGATTTTTTTTTCTTGCTGGCGGGTACAGATTTATTTTTCGATTTTTTTTTTCGCTTTGGGTTCACTCGGCTTAGGAGCTACGAAATCCCGTTTCTGTGAATCAGTACATAAGACCCAAACATTCTCATACAAAGACCATTTGCGATCAAATGAACAGAGCAGCAACAAAAGCAAAGGTATTGTCACACTATAAAAATACGTCACCACATAGGCATGACGTCACCAAACTCGGCACCTAATCATAACTAACCATAGCAAATTGCATCTCCCAACTGAAGGTGTGTTCACAGTGATAATGCGTTATGAAACTTTAAATGCGTTTTTCTCAAAACTTAATTTTCACACACTAGGTCCCTTTTCTCGGAGAAGGTCACATATAGTTCGTTTATAATAATATAGAGTAATTATATATCGTATATCGCTTTTACCTCTCAGTGGTAACCCATGATTTTGTGGGTGGTGATTAAGAGTGAGGCTGACGATGTTCTGGTCGCTCAGGTGAAAAGTGTGGAATTCCACCACCTCCCACAGGGCCTTACTCCCTTTTTTTAGGAACTTCAGACCTTATTAGTCAGTTGCCTCTGAATATTATATTAAAAATTTTCATTGAGAATTTGTCAGGTTCGAGATCATAATTAAATGTTTTTATGAAATGGAAAACACCAATTTTAATTTGTGACACCATCGTGGATTCCCTATTTGAAGTTTCACTGTATATGTATATTTCTAAAACTTTTTCTTGATTGGCTGGCTTTAAGGTATTTTTAGTTTAAAGGTAAACTTTTAAGTTTTACTACAACTACAAGACAAAATATAAATACATATACATATATAACAAATTCTATCATCATCATCAACATCATGTGTTTTTTGTTTTTGTTCTCTTTATTTTTGTAAAGGATTTTATAAATTGCTTGTAAAAAATATTATTTTTATCAGGTAATAATAGTTTAACAGCATGTAGATAATAAAGAAGAAAATAACAAAGTTAAAAAAGTATGTAAAAGTTTGTAAAATTAAAGAGGTAAACAAAGGACTGTCGTCCTTTCGCAGCTGAATCTTTCTTTTTTTTATTTTTTAAAACTTACGAAAAAATAAAAACAAATTTAGTTAAAAATTCGCATGAATAATTTTTTATTTATACATATTTATTTTTTTAGATATTTTATTTCATTAGATAAAATTTTTAAATAAATACAACTATTATTACATAACATAAATTTTCAATTTAAATTAATGATTCAAAAGTTCTATATTTTTGTTCATATCGTATATATAAATATATTTAAATATTTATTTAGGTATATTTTTTAAATTAAGTATACAAATATTTACATTTATTAAATTTTTGCTAAACATTTTGTTTTTTTTAGTTAAATTTCTTTTTCATTAATATGAGCAAATATTTATGTATATTAGTCACTAATATTAGTTAACCTAAATCTCTGTTGTAATAAATATGTATATACAATAGGTTGGCAGCTATTTGGCGAAATGTCGAATTTAGAGATTTGCAACCATTCAATTTTTACATGTTATCTCAAAAGTATATTGCCAAATCGGTCAATCTTAAACCTCGCTAACATGCAAAGGCAAAAAAAATCAAAAATGTAAATTTAACTAAAGTATTCAATCCTTCGTTCGATATTAAATTCTGATTGACTATGAAATTATTGAATTGAATAAATTATAAATTGAATAAACTACAATTATTGATTGGAAATGAATTTTTATTTGTTCTAAATCGATTTAATTTTCAAAGACTTCATCATTTTTCATCATTAGATTTGTCAATCACGAAATTCAATCAATTTGCAAATTTGGGATTTATTATTCATTCGATTGAGCAATTTGGGAATGACTATTGATTTTTAATTCGATTTTAAAATTTAGAAAATAATTAACTGCGTTATTAGTTTTAATTGAATGAAATTGAAGATTTTTTTACAAATGCAAGAAAATAAAATTAAAAGTTTCAAATATTAAAAAAAATTGAAAAAATCTCCGAAATTGGAAAAAAATCTCCAAAACTGGTAAAAAGCACAAAAACTAAGGAATTCGTAAAATAAATAAATCCTAAAATCGCTTTATTTGAAAAACTGTTTATATTGTGAAAAATTCAACCTTCTGTCTGGTTAAAATACATGATTTCTAATTAATTAGAGCATTTTTAACACGAATATGACACTATTTAAAAAAAATGGTTTAAGGTATGTGGCATATTTGAATATTTTTTCGCATTATTTCGAAACCCTATGATTCGTTTTCAGCATGCTGAATTAATTAGAAATGATATTTCATGATTTTCAGTAATATGCCATGTATACTATTATTTCAATATGTCTCGTTAAATAGCTGCCTCCCTAATATACAACCAATATTGGCACAATATCAATGTCATAAGAATCGTGATTCATATTTAGGAGAATGAAAGGAAAGTGTATGTTAATATAACTGGTTTTCGATAAACTCAGTTGGCGATTAATTACAAATGATTATACTGACATCAGGAATAAGCAGAGGAATTTAAACATTTAAAATTAATTCAGTAATTTTTAGTGAAAAAACAAAAAAATTATTAGATGAAAATCTCGACGTAAGTCAGCGGGCCATATAGAATACCGGTACTGGCACTATATACTAAACCGGTATTTTTCCTTCCCGTAGGAAGGTGGTCAATATCCATCCAATTCTTAAAAAGGGTGCGGCTTACACTCACCAAAAAAAGTCTGTAATGACAACTGAAAATTTTGCTGTTATTACGGGAAATTCTGCTAATTTGAGCCCAGCGTTATTTTTTGCTAATCTTAGAAAAACATGTCTGCTGATGTGTAGTACAATGAAATTAGTAGAAAAATTAGTAGCCGCTACTAAATTTTAGTAGACTTTTTGTAAAGTGGAATTTAAAATCCGTTTGCTAAAATCAGCAAAAAAAATTACTAAATACTATTAATATTAGTACAAAGTTTTAGATTCATTTTTTTTATTTAGCATCAAAAATTTTAATTATATTTTTTAAAAGATGTTTTATACAAAATGAAAAAAAAATCAAAGGCTTAAAAATCTTAAAAATTCTTAAAACATAAACGAATTTATCATTTTATTTTAATTTGGTAATTCCTGTTTTGAAAAATATTTTAGTAATTTTTTTTTTTTTACTTTTAAGGTGAAATTTAAATTGTTGTTAGGGCTGATTTTTAGAAATAAAAAAACTTAAGTGCTATTTTAAGTGAATGTCCTATTTTTAGACATGAGTCGGTATCTTCACTTCCGATCCCTTTTTTAATCCTATGTAACATTTAAGGGCAATTTAAGGTTGTATGTATAAGTTTAAATTATTAGAAATAACATTTCCATCAATATCGATTTTTTTAAAATTAGTAATTTTTTTTTGCTAATTTTAGCAAATCGGTTTTCAAAAACTTGTAAAATGATTTCTGAAATTAGCAACGAAAATTTGTAGATATTCTGTAAAAACTCTGTAATTCGTAAAATGTAAATAGCAAAAAGATTTGCTAAATAATAATTTTTTTACTAAAAGTCAGTACAAAAATAGGAAAGTGGGATTGAAAACTGTTTACAAATTTTTCTACTAACTTTTTTTTCTGAGTGTACAACCTGGACAATTACTGTCCTATTGCTCTACGACCTCGAAGGTTAGGAAAGAATGGTTAACTGTCATCTTGTTAAATACAATATCTAGAGACCAATTCTCTTATAAATGATCATGCAATCGGCTTTTATAGAAGTTGTTCTATGTGAGATATGCTCGCTTTTCTTTCGAAACACTGGTGTCGGTCCATTCAGAGATTTGGTGAGAGCAAAGCGCTTTATATTTTTAGACATTTTATCGTCAAATTTTGCTAATTTGCGGTATTTTTTGCTAATCTTAGCAACACATGCCTGCTGACGTGTAGTAAAATTAAATTAGTAGAAAAAAATTAGTAGCCGCTAATAAATTTTAGAAAACTTTTTGTGAAGTGAAATTTAAAATCGGTTTTCTAAAATTAGAAAAAAACTTACTAAATATTATTTATATTAGTAAAACCAAATTAGTATAAAAAATTTGTACGTGCTACTAAATTTTAGTACATTGCTGTAAACTTAATGAATTGTAAAATGTTTTCAAAAATTTTTAAAATAATTTCAAAAGTTCGCAACAAAAATTTGTAAATATTCTCTAAAAATTCTGTAATTTGTAAAATGTAAATAGCAAAAAAAAAAAAAAAATTACTTAATAATAATTCTTTTGCAAAACAATAGTACAAGATAGTAAAGTGGGATTGAAAACCGTTTATAAATTTTTCTAGTAACTTTTTTCTGATTGTATGTGCGGTCTCATCCAATGAGTTTCAGTTAAATGCAAGGTTCCGTTCGTTTTTTCTTCCTCTTTCTTTTGGTTATAAACGACTTCCTGGGTGAAACTTCGAATCCTATCTATTCTTTTGTAGATGACAGGAAGATTTGTTATTCATATTCCTTATGGTGATGAAGGGCAAAAGGCAGATATTGAATGAAACACTCAATCGGAACCTAATAACAACCTCTGAATGGGGTTGATTTTAATGGAAGCAAGAGCCAATGTTGTATTTTGAACCATAGAGTCTTGGGGCCATCAATGTCTTCTGTATACACGGTCCATAAATATTGAGGAATCTTAAGTTATTGATGCTCTGGGAATAAGAGTCCAATGTGAATTTCGCTGGACAAATTGCGTTATTCAAGTGTCGAAAGAGGTTTTATTAACCGGTGCAGGAAATACTTCAAGCCTTCTGATCTCCTTATTATTTGGGTTAGGTTAGAGCAAAAAAGGGAAGGGCCATTTGCCTTCATGATCACCTAAGAAGGGGTCACATACACATATACCAGATAATCGGCATGATGTGCGCTCTCTAAAAATACGTACCAAATATATTCCATCGGAAAAAGAATACAACTACCATATTGGCTTCAAAGTCCATTTTGGAGCTTTTGGGTCATGTGCAAATGATAGCGTCGGCGCTCATCAATATCAGTAGGGTATCCATTTCTATTGACTCATTTGATCATCGCCAGAATATATTACTCTTCTCATGATAATATTGATGTTCTGCTGAGATAAGTGAACTTATGTCCAGTAGATCTCATCTTTATGTGACCTGACCTGAGAAAAGGGACCTAGTGTGTCAAAAAACGGGTTTGGACCTAAAAGGGTGTAGAATAAGATGAAATGATAAAAATTTATTTACCCCATAAAAAAGTACAAAACAAACTTGTGAAAATCGATAAAAATGGGAAAAACATTAAAATTTTACTTTTTTTGATTTTAAATTGTTTTTTCTTCAGTCTTCGAATTTTTTTTGAGTTTGGACTTTTTTTGGTGTTTCGTGATCTGGTACTTCGATATTCTTCCGTTTGAAAATTTCAGTTTTTTCTTTTTCGGCGCTTTAACTTCAGCTTTCCTTTTCTCGTGATCCGGTGTTTCGATTTTTTTTCTTGCTGGCAGGTTCAGATTTATTTTTCGATTTTTTTTCGCTTTGGGTTTCCTTTGGCCATACTTCTTCCGACTTTCAGTATTATAAACATTTTCGAGCGATAAATGTCGATGAAATTCCAAATGGCTCAAATGAACTAAATCTTGTTCTGGTTTACATAATTCTTGGAAAAATTGCCGGCTTTGTATAGCAAGATCTTCTGGAATAATCTCATCACATTCTTTCGAACAACATGCTTCGGATTTTTCTCCGTACATCAAATCGATGTTCATCGACTCTTGTATATCTTCAAGGGATTTCTGAAATTCGGATATAATATTGGATTCGGAAACATCATGCAAAAAACTTTGATTTTAAGTTAGTCCCGAAGTATTAGCACCGACACTTTCAGATAACGTCATATCGATCTCATCATCGCCATAAACCGAGTCTAGTCTTTTTAAATCATCATCAAAACTTTCAGAAATATCCATTTTTATAAAAATTACACAAGACTGAAGCGTCTCTTTATTATTTTCCTTTCTTATAGTTATTTTTACAATGTTCTTCGTATTAGTATACGCACATCAACCTTTTGCTGAGAGCGAACAGATAGCTGAGAACTCACAGAGCAGCAACAATAGTCACCAAAGTCGGCACCCAATCATAACTAACCATACCAAATCATATCTTCCAACTGAAGGTTTAAGCTTTAAGTGCGTTTTTCTCAAAACTTCATTTTCACACTTTCTCGGAGAAGGACACATATGTGGTCGATTATCCAATAAATCGAAACACGCATAACAGAGAAAATTTGTTCATTGGTCGAAACACCCGTATGCGGAATAACTCCCAGCGGATATCTTTCAAATCAAGTGTCCAAAAATTTCTTTTTACTAACCTAACTTTTTTTTTAACGAAATACGGTAAAAAAAAATTGAATACAATAAAATATTTGAGTCTTAAAAAAAATTGTAAAAAATAAGCTTAAAAAAATTACAAAACAATGGCGCTCTAAGTGACTAATTGTGTTTTTTTTTATTGAAATTACCAAATTTATAATAAATTCTTTATATCTTTTAATCTAAATGTAATAGTTTTATAACAATTGCAAAACTTTTTTTTTTAAATATTTGCAAACTTACCAATAACAAAAAAAAAAAAAATCAAAAACTATTTAAATGTATAAAATTTTCAATTTACTTGTTAAAATTGCAATAAATTATTTAAATCATTTGCTTCTTTTATCTAAAAATGAACATCTACAAAATTGCAGAAAAAACGCAATATAATTTTTTTAAATTTGTATAAATTTGCATATACAATACAGCTAAAAGAATGAAACCAATTGTTGAGCAAAAAAAAAAAAAAATGAACATTGAAATGAAAAATTATATTTGCACAAATAGCAGAGAGAAAAAAAAGTACTTAAAGCGAAAACTAAAATGAATGATTATGGTCTTTGTTGGAATGGTTTGTTAATTTTTAAATAGATTTTTTTCCATCATCATCATCAACTTGTTCTTCTTTATTACAACACAAGCAGGCATTAAAGCAATTAAATAAGGAAGTTGTAAGAGGCCATCAAATATAAAAGATGACTGTCTGACAGCAACAAAAAAGAAAAATTAAAGATAGAAGGGAATACATAAAATATTTGTATAGTATTAATAGGGTATGACGTCGTTTATAAATACTATATAAAAATAATAATTCATATTTAAGATTAAAATTTTTGAAAGGGGTCAATTTATTTAAATTCATTGACCCTATAAAATAGTTTATTATACAAATTTTGCATTATAAATTAAATGAAAATTTATTTTTTTTTTTGGCAAATAATAGCAACAGGAAAATTATATTGACGAAATATTTCCTGGATCAAAGTAACAATAAAAATACATATTAAATCGGATTTAACATTCCAAAATGACAGTACGTTTGGGGATACCAAATTATTCTTTTTAAAAATTTGTTGTTAAAATTAGGCGTTGCCCAAAATGGTCCTAAGAAATATGACTCCATTCTTTAATTAAATTAAGTCCCATTTTTTGGGACAACATTTTAAAATGAAAATTAACCTCAAAAATATAATGAAAAATTACTCCAACTATGCACAGCAGGCCGTATCACCCCTTACGGGCAAATTCTCTAATATAAAGTGTTTTTGCAAGGTAATTTAAATTTTTTTTGCCGATCGTAGGGGTGGCCTTTTCAATTTTTCATTTCAATTTTTATTTACAATTCTATTTACAGTCGGATCTTAAAGTATGATGTATCCATGTATTTGTCTCCGGGAGAACAATCTTTTACCCAAAAAGCCATTGACTTTAAAAACCCCGTCAAAAAATTTATAAAAGCGACCCCTACGTTCGGCAAGAAACATTAAAATTGTACTGCTGGAATTATCGAAATACTTCCTTAGCAAAAGTTATTTTCTGACATTAGGGTGGTACATTTTGGTTGTAGGAAATGAGATCTAGTGGGTAAATACTAGAGCGGGATACTGGAGGTGAATCGTCCTTATAACAAAAGATTGGTCCCCTCAAGACAAAACTTCGATATATCACACTTTCCAAGATAGAATCTGGCACTAGGGCCGGAGTTAACATTGAACATTGATATTAAAGTGTCACACAGGCTCCCGGATGAGTGCAGTGTCTTGCAGGCTGAGATCCTAGCTATCTAGAGGGCCACAGAGTTGATACTGTACTGAGAATTTATGTGGGCAGTACCTTCAAGCATCAGGCTCTAGGAGCGGTAATGGAGTTCTACACTATCAGATTGCTTTGGGCACTGGGCACTGTAACATACCGATAATGAGATAGCGGATGAACTGGCCTCACAGCGTTATAATTTTGACCTTATATATAGGGATTGTGGGGTAAAAGCCCCGTTGTGTCACTATTATAAGTTGATCTCCATTAAATTTCGTGACTGTACAGTGCGAAGGATCGCAGGATGTCCAGGGCTATTTGGCCAAAGTTGGATGCAAAAGCAACTAAAATATTAATTGGATTGGTCTATAGTAGGGTTAATCACTGCCATTATAATCGCCATTAAATTTTATAAGATCGTGGGATACTGCAAAAACAGCATACCGGGTATTGATGGCTCTTCCATTATTACAAAATAATTTAACTGGTTCTGTATATATGAAAAACAAAATGAAAATTTATTAAAAAATTCTTGCGATTTTTGTTAAAAAAATTTTCGGCTGCGGCGCTAACTACACTCCGTTTCTTCGCGACTATCAACGCGTTGTACCAGCAAATTAATTATTTTCTGATATATAATGTTACAACTTCAAGGAAATCAAAACAAACATAAACCAATGCCGTTAAAAAATTTCGTGTTTTACTAAAAAAATGCTAATTTGATATCACACACAATTGAGGCTCTGTTTGTGTAAACACAAAGGATTTTACTAGTTACACTCAAATAAATTTCTGTTGAAAAATATCCAACTTATAGTAGGAAACTGTACTCCTACTATAAATTGGGTAAATTTACTCTGTGTGTGTAAACTAAAAAAGTACACACATTATGCGTCAGTTGGTACACACATAATGGGTAATTTTACATTGAAAGTGCGTAAAAATTAAATGAAATTTTAAAAGCAATTCGAAAATTTACTAAAATGTGCGTAAAAACCCTATTTGAAGAGTAAATATACGCATTAAATGCCTAAAAATGCATTTCTATATGCGTAATTATATAAAAAATGCGTATATTTACCAACGCATGGTTTAAATTAAACTGCAAAAAAATATTTATTTTGAAAGAATAAATTTATTTTGTGTATGTATGTTTTAATAATAATGGATTATAAATATAATACATAATATATTTCGGTATGTGCTGTCATGATGGTCATCTTGAATTTCAAATCACAATATTCACAAATATTATATTTATAAATTTTTGAAAAATAAATTTTCGTTTTTAACTTTTTTTATTTTTTTTTATATTTTCCAATTTCCAAATGTCAAAATATTTATTACCATTTTAAGTTAGTATATTTACAAATTTGTGCGTAAAATTTTAATTTAACAAAATAATACTAATTTTAGGCAAAAAGTGTTTTATGTTTAAAAATACTTTTTGTATATATGAAAGTGTGTACAAAATATTTTTAGGCATTTTTTGTTTATATTTACCGAATATTAGTAATATTACATAAAACTTTACTCATTTTATTGTAGTACATTTATAAACATTTTTTTGAGTGTATTTATTACTTTTTTTTTAGTTTTAAAAAATTATTATTCGCTTTTAGCTTTTTTATTTTTTATTTTTTTAATATTTTCCAATTTTAAAATGTCAATATATTTATTACCATTCTAAGCTAGTATATTTACAAAATTTCTGCTTTAAATTTAAATATAACAAAACAATACAAACTTTAGGCACAAAGTGTTAAATTTTAAACTCATTATGTCTAAAAATACTTTTTGTTTGTATTATTGTATATATTTATACGCATTTATTGTGCATATTTACCGAATTTACGTAATATTACACAAAACTTTACCCATTTTATTGTACTAAATTTACAAAAATTTTTGAGAGTGTACCAGGCTTTTTACTCTAAATTTATGGGTGGTCATTATCCTCTCGCTTACAAAAAAAAGTGAGAATAATGAGTTACCATTGTTACTCATAAAAAAAATATGTGGTTACTTACAAAGTAAGTAGTTGCTCTTAGTTAAATAATAGTGGACCTTGAAAGTAAAATTTGCTTACTAAAATAAATAGATAAGAATAATTTTTATTTGAATTTATTAAAAAAGTATTTAAAATATCTACTTTTTGCATTAAAAAATTTAAGAAATATAAAATTTTTTGCAAAATCATTTTACAGCAGATAATTTTCTATTTTATTTAATAATTTTTCAAAACAAATTAATCAATTAAAGAAACAAAAATACGAATTCGCTACTTATTTCAGTAACTACCAGTAAATCATTATTTTTCATGTACATACGAGTATAAGTACTTTTACCATCCATTATCAGTAGGCCATTATTTTGTATTTTAAAGTAATGCAAATTGTAACGACCTATCATTACATAGTAATCTACACAGTAATGACCAGTCATTACCATGTTTTTGCTGGGAATGATAAAAAATAAGTAATTTAAACTATTGTTACGAATTACAGTATATTCCTTTAAATGGTTTTTTAATTAAAAAATGTGATATTTGTTTTGTATATTTCCATAGAAAATCAATTGTAGTTAATAACAACAACTGTTCATTACTTCACAAACAACTGACATGCAGTAACTGACAATAATTACCGAGTGTAGTTACTCCAGCGCTTTGAGCTATGCAATGATGAAGTCATATACCGCCCAATTAGTTAATAATTTATAGGCGATAACTCTATTTGTACCATGACCCTATGTTGGGCGCCAAAATTAAAAATTATGGTTTTTATAATTTCTCATCTTAGTTGCTGTAACATTTATTATTAAATTTAAAAATTTTCCGTTATTTTTGGTGCAGTAGAAAATAAAGTATAAAAATAATGTTTTCTTCTATGCCCCAATCATTATGTTCGAAATGCGAAAAAAAAATCCATTACCGTTCTTGTTAAATATTGCAATTGGCAATTAATTTGTTTATGCCCTTTAGGCTGTAATTTTTTTTATTTATTTTCTTTCGTATCAAACTACTACACCTTCAGTTATGAATGTACAAACTACTCTGTGCTTACATTTTGCAACACTGTTAAAACACTTCCTTAACTTTTAGAAATCTTAATTTATTTTTATTTTTACAAAAAAAAAAAAAACCAAGAGCACCTTGTTGAGCAGCATGCATATATATCTTTTTGACATTATTAAACTGATAGACTTTTAGCTTTTCCTATTAGAAATTCTTTTTCCCTTCTTAAAAAAAAAAAAAAAATTGTATAATAAAGTATAGTTCGAATTTTAAACACTTGACATATGAGCTCTATAGAATTTACCATTTGCTAGCTAACTGATGACTGCTTCTGCTGCTCATTGCCTTCATTATGCAGCATATTATTAGCACGTTTCATGTTTATGCATATGTTAAGAAATATTCTTTATTTTTTCTTTTTATTCCCTACTTTTTTATATTTCTAAAAATTGCGGTTAAACTAATAGCAAGAGGTGGCTCATTTAGAGTGGAGTATGTGTGTAGTTTCCTATTTTTTTTTTCCTCGAAAAACTCAAGTACTGTGGGTATGAAATAATAACAAGAAATCTTTAGTTTTTCATCTTCTATTTAAAGAAGCAAAAATAAAAAGTTATTACATACAACAACTTCTAATAGAAATTTATGCACTTTCAACTCTTGTTGATGTCTACAAACTGTGCCTGTGTGCTTGTTTTTTTTTCATGATATTTTTTTTTTATTATTTTTGTTATAACAACCATAATAAAATATAAAACATTTAACAAGTTATAAAGTAAAGAATATTTGTGTTACAATGTAAGGGAACTTCTTAACTTATAATATTATAAGATACACTCATAAAAAAATGATCAATCATTTAAAGATTAGGTAAATTTTGAGTGTTTTTTTAAGCTGTCATATGTGTTATCTGTAAAATGCTGACAATTGCGAAGGTTGGGTTAACCCTTTTTAAATGTTTTAATTATAGTTGACAGCTTGTGTTTTATATGGCGCCGAATTTTTGAAGATTATAGCATTAATAATAATTGAGGGGCTTGTGTGTCAGTGACGAATAGAACTTTGTTTGGCTTTTCAAAAAAAAAACGTGATTTTGTCATGTAGTTGATGAAAATCGCAGCATACTATATTTAAGAGACAAGAAGAACAATTTTTGACAATCGAAAGGAGGAGTAAGGAGGAAGTCAACTTAAATTTTTTATATGCAGTCACATTTTATATATTTGTTCTCAATAACCAAGATATTACATTCTCTTTATTTTTTAAACTCTTTATGTACACACTTTTTCGACAATCTAAAAATCAGGCATGCTTTAAGCCAGTCAGGTTAAAATTCAACTAATTTTTGGGTTCGAAATTTTGATGGGTTTAAATACACTTCTGCCAAAATTTGTCTATTATTGTTAGCTGTATTTTCGAGAAAATCGAGCACTAGGTGCAAACATGGACAATTATTATTTTATCTACACCCAGAAAACAGCATCAGTTGTGTCCACCGAATTTGTTGCCACTCGAATTTTGGCAACAGTCTTCATATGAAATTATATATTTAGTTGTGAAAGCCAATATTTAGTTATACAATTAAATATTTATATTTCACAGAAATATTATTACGTTCCACAAAATTTTATTTAAAAAAAAAAATATTTTTAAAATTTTTCGGTTTCGAACCTGGGCAATTAGATTTATAGTTCACACTCTTGCTTACTGCACCACAACTAATTTAAATTTTGTTTAATATATTTGCCATTTAAACATTTGAATGTTTTATTTTAATAAAAAAAAAAAAATATTTTTTAAACGTTTGCCGTTTCCAGGATTTGAACTCGGAAATTCTGAGTACTGAACTACCTGTCTACCTACTACACAACAAACTCTTATTAATTGCTATGGCTAATTTTGAATTTAAACAATTTGTTAGGAAAAGTAATGTTTGTATAAAATTTGTTTATCAATACTAATCATTAGTGACGTCTATTATTAATACAATCCACAATTCGGTTGGTTCAACTGAAACACTAATTAAATGATTTATTTGATCAGAATAAACCGTAGTTGTAGTTACCAATTTTGAATATCCACAATTTTTTAATAAATTTGATAGATTGTACCAAATTACTAATATATTCACTATAAATAAATGGTTGCTTCCACCGCACACAAATACTAAACAAATTTTATTTTTAAATATGATTGGAAATAACAAAAATTGAATAATAGGATTGATTTTTGGTTTCTTTCCGCTTTTTTTAATTCCTAATACAACATTTTAGATTTATTAATGGATTTTAGGTTATTCCAAATTAAATCCTCACAAATAAATGTTTACCAATCTTTTCTCTGGGAGTACCAATTACGTAAAAAATAACTTATTTTTTATTTATTGAAAATTGTTTCCATTTCTTGAATTTTTGTCTGTTTTTTAATCTCCAAAATGTATACTCACACAGTCTATAGACACAATTTGTGTGATTGACCAGATGTGCGTATGTGTGTGTTTATGAAGTTTAAATAAAAAAAAAAAATTTGAATTTTTTTTAAATATTTTTTTTTGAAACAATATTTAAATTCGTAATAAACAAATAAACCACAAATTTCCGATTTGTGGGTAAATTTTTATTAAATTTCAAACATATCAAAAAAATAATGAATACATGAAACTGAAAAAAAATCGGTAAATTACATTAAATCATTTTGAACAAATGTATAGAAAATAGAAAAAAATATTTCTTTGAAAAATAAATGTATGTTCCTTTAATTTTTAACTAAACTGAACACTTTTTTATTAAACTACAAACAGTAAACTACATAATATTCTGATTGTATGAGCACTCTGTCTAAAGTCCTTATAATTACCGCCCAATTGCAAACTGCTCTGCGCTCTCGATCAATTCACTTCTTCATGATCGACAGTATAAAAGTCGTTCTACAGGAAACCTGATGGCATTCCGTTCTTGCTGCTTTCTTCTTCCCTTTTATCTTTCTCAACTACTTACTAGGTCAATCTTCGAGTCCAATTTATTCTTTTGCAGATGAGAGCAACATTTGTCACTCATATTCCTTCGATCATAGGCCAAGTCTTGTGTTGGTTGAGGACAAAAGGCGGATAATGAGTATGGATTTACTGCAGGCGAAAACCAATGCTGTTTGTCGAACCATAGATCTGTGGGGTAGAGCTTCAAAGTTTATTTTGTAGCTTCTGAACCGTATACAAAGCAGGACTCTGGCGCTCATTCTCATCCATTTGTGGTTGATTGTCTAGTGAATCGAACAATGCATTAGGGGGAAAATTCGTTTATTAGTCAAAGCACCCGTATTTGATATTTTGTCTTATACTTATAATTTTTAAAAATTCAAATGAAATATCAACAAACTCTTCACCCCGCTTCCTTGTTCCCATTAACCTATTTCCAGGCATGCCCTGAGTGTTGGTCGATAGTAAAATACAATAATACAACCATTTGTGTGACTGTTGCACAACCAATAAAAAAAATAATTCTTATAATTTTTTTATTGTTTTTAAATTGCGAGTATTATATCTTGGTAAGAGTAATAATTTATGCCCAAGCTCACACTTTTTTAAGCACTTTCGGCATTGATTCTTAACATATCGCCTAAAGCAGGCAACGAAAGGAAATTTGAAAAACGCAATTAATGTTTATTTTTAATGGCGAACACATGATATAAATTTCATTGCAAAAAAAATCGTAGACTGGCTGTAGCGTTAATTGCATATAAAAAATGTTTACCTAAAAATTTTTTGGGTGTTGGAAATTTTCAAAGTTTGTGTTTTTCTTGGTTGGAAAAAAAAAGACAAAACAAAAAATCGCTGAAAAACATTGTCTAGGAATAGTGTCGTCACACAAAACTATACAGCATCGCGCTTTTGTAGTAATAACTCTCATTTTTTTAAGCAGAAGAACTTTTACAAAATCGAAATAAAATAAAAACATTACAAAATATGCGGAAACTATAGTAACAAATAGTTTAATGTGTCAGTTGATAAAAAGAAGATACTACTACTCTTTACGTTTGAAGTTTTATTGCATTTATTTGAAACTATATTTTTGTTTCTTTTTTATGCTGCTGCTTTTTTACAGCAAAATTTCTTTGATCTTAAATATTATCAGAATTTTTCATGGTATAAATTTAAATAGATAAATAAAAATCTTTTGAAAATTTATCAGTAGCGGAAGTAGAAATTTAGTAAAAGATTTTAAGTTTAAAAGGAAAAATTTACTTCATGCCACAGAAACCATGCACAGAAAAACAAATTATTGCCAATCAAATTTCAATTAACATTTTGTTTGATTGCATTTTTTTAAATTAAAGTTTAGTCATATCTATTAACATATAGTTTAAGCCTTTATTGAATTATTGTCAATTTTGATTTTAACTTTTATTGATTTTTTTTATAATTTTTATTTAAATTTTTTGTTGATGTGATTATATATTTAATTGGTGGAAATTCAATTAAATATTTAATTATATTTACAAATATATTTGTTAAAACTCGATTTTGATTTTTTTCTGAGTAATATTGTAAAAATTTCAGTTAAACTCCGAGTTGGTAATTAACTGAACATTATGGTTCATTATTTATTTAATTGATGGAAATTATTTATTTAATTGATGGATATTCAATTAAATATTTAATTATATTTACAAATATATTTGTTAAAACTCGATTTTGATTTTTTTCTGAGTAATATTGTAAAAATTTCAGTTAAACTCCGAGTTGGTAATTAACTGAACATTATGGTAATGGGGCTAAGGGGTCTATTGTTTGTCGATAAAATAAGTTATGTTGGTCTGCTGTATACTATTTGTGTGAAAACCTTTGATTTTCATTCCAAATTGCGCCGTTTTTAGGGTTTAGTGAAAAATTAGATCTTTTGATGTTAACAAATAAATTTTGAATTTAAATTTAAATTTTTTCTTCGAAATTCTTGCAATTTTTACTATAACAAATTTTTTACTTTTTGTATTGATATCGCAACTACGATTTTAAGAATGTAAAATCTGATAAATTGTAAGTTAAAAATTGATAAAATTCCCTGAAACCTGTTAACTTGTTTTAAAATAACTAAAGTTTAAAAGTTTTAAAATAACTAAATTTGCATGTATATGAATATCTGTGGTTAATGTTTTACCTTGCTTGTTTTTAACATAAGTTACCCGTCATAAATTTGAAAAGTGTTAATTTTATTTAAAATCACATTTTTGAAGTTGTGAAAAAGAACTGCTTTGGAAGTAGAAAATCAGTACTAAATGATAATTTTGAATTAATGAAAAATTGATTCCTAAAGAATCACTTCCATTTATTTTTGCTGGGTAGTTCTTGTTTCTAAATTTAAACCGATGATAACGAAACAACCCAGATGGAAATTATGATAATAATAATAACTTACAGACAAATACTAGTAGGCCGTGGTATTATAAAAGAAGTCCTAGCAAAGCACTAAATAAAAAATACTTTCTCAACATTTGCAATGGGTTTTCTCCAGCACTTATTTTGCAAAAGTTTTTAAAATACGTTTTTTTAAATACTAGCAAAGTAGTGAATTCGCTTTGCCGCACCATTAGGTGCCTTTTCAATAGATGTTTTACGAAACGTTCTTTTGTTTTCACCACATCAAATTTTTTTTCACGTCACAATGTTTTTTTTTTTTTTGTTTTATCTAATAAAACTCTTTGGAGGGTATAACAAAATAAAGCCAAATTTAATGCTTTTAGTTCCTTTTATTTTTTGAGTACTTTTTCAACATTTTGTAAAGCATTGTCACCACCGAGAAAAGCACTATTAATTAGAATTCATGTACCGATAAAAAATTAATGGTTAAAATATATCATATTTGATTTAACATCTTATTTTTTATAAACATTTTAAAAATAAGTATGAATCTTATTAAAGTAAATATAATTCTAGTTAAAATAAAGTTTTTCATATTTAAATTAATATTTCAATATTTTACTGTAATGTTGTTTTGAATTGGTTAAAAGTATTCTTCTGGGTTTTCATAATGGTGCTTTGCCAGTGCTGGTCTCTTAGCATTTTTCCACCTGGGCACATATGTTGTTGTGTGATATTTTAAAAATTACAAAAATCTATTTCTTCTTTTTATTTTATCATAATTCATAATTCTCTTTATCTTGCACTATATAAACTAAACTAAATCTGATTTTCTTTTCCTCTTACAATTAGAGCATTTTAATTAACAGATGGCGTGCATAAAGTGCATTAGAAAGTAGTTGTAATTATTGTCAAATGGGTTATATGCGTACTTTGTATTTATTTTATAAACATAATTATGCGATTTTTTGCTTAAATGATTTAATTCACTTTAAAAGCTGATGGGAAAAATGGTGCTGAAAAAAATGCATTTCAAAGCAATATCTCATACTTATAATAAGCGCCCTACACTTGACAGATGTTTTTATGATATAGATAAAATTTCAATAGAATTTAAATAAAGTTTTTAGGCGTTAGTTATTCTTTTTAAATTAATTTTTGAACATGAAATTAAATACTTAACAACAATGGCGCCCAACGTGGGCTTTAAAAATATAGACAACTAAAACTTTATTTTGAACTTTTCTGAAATATTTTATTAACATAGATAACAACTTTGAATAGTAGGGTCGAATATGACCCCATCTATCTGAAAGTGGTGTAAGTTGCTTGCTCTGTTTTTATCAACCGCTATTTTTACACTTATTTTTTTTATTTTATTTATCATTTAGCAACTGTTTTCATTTTGAAATCATGTCATGGGTACTTTTTGTTTTCTTTTATAAAAGATGTGCAATTTTATTCAATGATTTATAGAAAAATATAAAATATTTTTTTTTTACTTATTGTATAGTTTCTCATACTCCTCAATAAATGCATTGAGTTTAGATACACGCACGTTAGGGTGGAACGATTTTGAACTTAATGGGTATTTTGACTACAACCAAATCAGAATTTATTATCAAGTTCTGCTAAAAAAAATTTTGAACGCATAAAATGGACACAGAAAAAATTTACAAAATTTTGTTTGTATTATTAAACACATTTCACGCATCTTTTTTTGTAAATACAAACAAATTTTGTTTTAAATATGTATCAAAAATGGAATTTGTAAATACATATGTTACAAACAATTTTTGAACTTTTTAGTTTCTTTTTCAATTATTTTTTTTCTTGAAAATACAACATAAAGCAATTTAAAAATATATTGATTGCTTCCAAAATTTTTTCCTACGTTTTTTCCTATTAATGCGATTTTTTAAAATTCAAGAAAACAAGTAAATGTTTTTGTTTCAAACAAAAAGTACACTCAGAATATTATGTAGTTAACTGTTTGTAGTTTAATAAAAAAGTTTTCTGTTCCATTTAAAAATAAAGTAACATACATTTATTTTTCAAAGAAATATTTATATTCACTTTTTTATACATTTGTTTGAAATGATTTACTATCATTTACCGATTTTTTCAGTTTCATTTATTTTTTTTTCAACCAAAAATTTACCCACAAAACGAAAATTTGTGGTTTATTTGTGTCCATAACAGTTATTACAAAATTTAATTTTGTTTGCTGTTTCAAAAAATATTCAAAAAATTCCAATTTGTATTTTATTTTAATTGTTTCTTTATTTCAACTCAAATTACAAGAACACATTCAAACAAAATGTGTCTATAGGCATACATTTTGTAGATTAAAAAATAAACAAAGAATACAAAAACGAAAACAATTTCAAATAAATGATTAAATTATTTATTTTTTAAGGAATTGTTAGGTAAAATTTTAACACTTATTTTAATTGATTAAATCATTTGTTTCTTATGGATGTGTAAATTGTTTAAGCAACTTTTGAAAATAAATAACGAAAGCCATTTGATTTAAATGAAAAGTAAGTAGACCGGTTTTAAACTGTGAAAAAAATGTTAAGGTAAAATTACAGTTTTGCTAAAAAAATTAAATTATTTTCGTAATTTTTTTTCTAAAATTTTTCTCTCGAAACATTTTTTTCAGAAGAGAAATATTTTTTTTCAGAAGATAAATATTTTTTTTTTTCATTTAAAATGTGTTTTTATATAAAAAAAATAAAAATCTTTTCCCGAAAATTTAAAAATTTCAAATATGCAGCGTTAATTTAACATTAAAAACCAATTTCGCTACAACTTAATAAAATCGTTTTCTATCACCTTTTAGTTGTCGAAAATCCATCATAATCGAAAATTGATCCACACTAGGGTACATTTATTAAAAATATGAACAAATTTTTATGCTTTGCGCAATTTTCAATAACAACAAAACCTTTTTGTTCATGAATATATTTAAATAACATATTTTTCGAACATTTTAAAAACACTAAAAAATATACATTTATTACAAGAATTTTTTGTATAAAAATATTTTAATTTTACTTTTTTAATAATGTGTATTTGAAAGAGAATACACATACGTTGTATGATTTACAACAAATATAAATAACAATTCAATATTTTTCAAACAAAAAGCCAACATATGGAAATATGAAATTAATATAAATATTTCATGCAAATAAAAAAACAAATTTTTTAATATCAAAAACTGTTTAGCAATACGAAAGTCAATATTTGTTATAATTTTATAATTATAAACAATTTAATAAATTTGTTTATGAAATACTAATTGTAGTTAAACACGTTTAAGGCGAAATCGGACAAGAAAACTAATTTGATAGTACAAAAATTTTAAATTTTTTCTACAATATATCTGAATTTTTTGCTTAAATGTCTTCAGAGTTAATTAAAAAAAAATAATAATCAAAGAATTTGCACAATTTTTGAAATTACTTTAGAAACTTTAAATATCTGGAGGATTATTAAAATTTGTTAAATAAATATTTATCTAATTTAATAAGAATTTCCTTTATAAAAAACTAATTTTCCCTGTTCTTTTGGAGTTCGTCTTAATCAGGTTTTACTGTATTGAGTTTTAATTTTCAATTACTTATGTCTGGTTATTTTTAGATTGTTTTTAATTTAAATACATACATAGATGATTGATCTTTTTCATTATTTTATATATATAAATCTTTAAAACTTTATTCTTTGAAGTCAACAACATATTTTAATTGAAATTAAATTTACTTCTTTTATGCCTCATCTTTTAATGAAAATGAACAAGAAATAGTTTTTCTTTCGTAGTAACCAAATATCTATGTAAATTGAGTTTTATGTTGTTTTATCATTTTAACCGAAAATCATGTTGCAGAAGCAGGGTCGTCGATGAAATTGGGCCAGTCAGCATTAACATTCTTTTAAATAATTATTTTATAAAATATATACAATCAAAATAAATCCTTTCACTTTTTATTAGTAAATTAATATTCTTGTAGAATAATTTGCTTATAAAAAAATTCTACAAAAATTTCACTTTAACTCATTGTCGGAAAAAAATAATTTATTTTAATATGGTTAACAGTTTTTCACGTAAAACTCAAACTACTTACTATGCTTTAAAAAAAATAGTTATTTATTTTAAAATATTATTGCTACTGAATTTTTTAGTTTTAAATACTTTTTGTCTATTAAACAATTTGAAACTTTAAGATACATTTTCAGATTCTGAGAATTAAAATGTAAACATTTGTTTTCTAGATTAACTGTCAACTTTTTCGGCCCTTATGAACTTAAAAACGTCTTCGTTGTTAATGTTGTTAAGGTTTTTAAATTGCACTGGATCTCCTCTATAAAAACTATTTAAATTTGGAAATTGTAATGGCATCCCAGGTTCGATTCCCGGCACAAGCTCATTTATATATAAAAAAAAATTAACAATGAGGAAATGTTTTTTTTTATAAAAGTTGGTTTTTGTTAGAAAATATATTTTTGAAAATCTAGTATTTTGTATTTTGTAATTACATTGGGAACCCATTATTTTGCGGGACATTCCTATATGATAATGAGAAAAGTAACCAATTACTCTTATCAGATAATATGTTATATAACACATTATTTGGTAATGTTTTTCTACACTGGGAATTTCACAGTAATAATAATAATAATTTTAAAAGTTCTTAATAGTTTCATACACTCAGTAAAGAAGTTTCATTGACAAATTAGTTTCATAAAAATTATGAAGTTTTTCTATAATTTTAAAAAATTTATTGTGAACTTTTGTGAAAAAAAGTTTTATGAGTTTATTGAAAAAATTCGTCATTTTTGGTCCAATAAAATTCTGTCTGTGTAGAATTTCATTAAAATGAAATTTTCGCACTTTAGTAGATTAAATCAAAAGGCTTGGACGAATCATAACCAAGAAGAGGATAACTTCCCCGCAAAATCTCAGTATTGGATGCTCATTATTAATAGCTAAATTGTAAGCAATATAAATTAGATCTACTGCATATAATTATTCGGAGTCAAAACTCATTATTTTTATTCCAAGTCGTTTTTGTAAAAATTAAATACGGGCAAACAACTGAGTACCCGCGGAATAAAAAATTTATTATGGGAAGAACACTTAATTAGGACGCTTTTGCAGCGTTTTGTTAGTATTAGTTTCACAAAAATTTCAGTGGTTTATAAAAAAAGTGTTAGTCCGAAAGTTTCAAGTTTGGTTAGAGGTATAATTTTTTTTTATCAAATTAAATTTTTGGTTTGTGGAAAAGCTTTTTTAAGACCCACTTTTTTGTTTTCCAACATTGGCAAATTAAATACAACGAGATTTACGCAGGTGTCACCATATTAACGCAACCAACCGCTAGCCATTTAGGTTTTTAGCTTTCAAGTATTACTGGGTTATCTATTATTCGGTTTCAAAAGTAAGGTTAAATAAAACACACATTAAGTTATAATTTCGATGAGACATTTATTTCATTATTATGCTTGGACCTTGCGTACAAAATACAATGTCATTTAAATGACTGCCGCTAGGTTGGTTGCAGCAGTCGATCCTTTTTAGGTGGTTTTCGGCAGTGCGCACTTTGCATTGATGCACAGGCTTGACCACATCTGTAACGCTTCCAGTCTCTTCAAATTTATATATAATCTTGCCAATTCCTTGAACAGTTGGTAGATTATGACGACCATAATCACCCCGTAATGCCCGAAAAGTGGCCAGTGAATCACCCCTTTTGTAGTAAGTTTAAACTACTAAGTTTAAACTACTACCCGTTCTTCGGTTGTTAACGATCAATATTTGTAAATGACACACCCTTCACTAAATAAATGACACTTCTGATGACAGATATTTAACAGCTGACAGGCTTGTCAGACCGGCTGTTTTGAAACCACTAAATGGATAACCCGGTATTTATCTCGCTTAGTGGGTGTAGCTTTCATCTGACAATCTGAATTCCTGGATTAAAAAAATACAAATTAACTTTTTTAATATTTTTTTTCTTGTATTTTACCATCTTTTGGAAATTTTTTTTCCCCAGTGTCCAATAATTTTATTATTTTTGGGATTGGAAAAATACTTTTTTGCCATCACTTGTACCACCTGTGAAAGTGCCTTGCCAACATTTTTGTACATATTGGCTCCATAAGCAGAAACACAAAAACATAAAAAATAAGAAGTTACCAAAATAAGTAGTTATTCGTGTGCTTATAAGCAGTTAAAAAATAAGTGGGTACAAGTTTGTAAATACTTATATATTTTTTAATAATACAAAAATAAGTAAATATATCACATTACTTTGGTAGGTAAATAAATAGTCGTGCTTAAGCTTCTTCTAAAAAACAAAGAAATTAGTAATGACACCGAATTCTAAGCTATTTAAAAGTTCACTATGTAACCACTTAATTGCTAATGCAAGATTTCCAAATTTCCCGCTTAAAATTTTACTGTTTATAAAAAAAAAATGTTGAATTTGTTACCTTTTTCTGTTTCTTAAACAACTTCTTCTAATAGAAAAGTTCAAAGAATTTAGTTTTGTTTACAATCTTGATTGCAACAAATTTTCCTGTTAAAACTACAGAATAATTTTTGAGAAGAGGACCAGAGCATTCGCCCCCTACATACCGTCCTGATAACAACAATACATAAAATGTACATATAATATATGGTGTATACATATAAGGTGAATAAAAATATTAAACAAAAACAAATGTTAGATACGTAAATCAAAGTATTCTTATTATAAATCTTTCTTGTCCAATATGAAATACAAAAGTGGACCAAATATTTATTCAAAGCTTAAAAAAAAATGTTCAATAAATATTCAGTAGCATAATCGTTGTGTCAGAAAATAGTACCTCAACCATAATACTTTCAGATTCATAATTCTTTGTAACTTTATGTGATGCCTTGATAGTAGCTTTATTAAGGCCAAAAGAATTAAACAAATTAAAAAAATAAAAAAACGAATAAAAGGAACAATCACGACAAAAAATTGACTCACGAATTTTTTTTTAACGCTCACGTGATACGAGTGTATCGCGAAATTTCGTGTTAAATCTTAATATCCTAATCCAGCACTAGCAAAAAAGGCTATCGGCTAGTTGTTACGTAAACAAATCAGAGCTTCTGGTGGGCATAGAACCCACGACCACAGCACTGTACATTTATAATTGGGTAGAGCTTTCGTTTTCAGTATCCATGCCCTATTTGGGTTAATTATTATCTACTAATATTGAGTGTTGAAACAAATTAGAAAACCCGATATAATAAAATTTAATAGAGCATACATTTTATTTTGGAAAATCTATTTTTATGCAATATAATTTTTGGTTTTGCCAAAGTTTTGCCAACTATGGAAATATTGTTTCTCCAGTACTTTTCTAATGCGTTTTGAACACCCGGCACTTCTGTCTGAAGATGTTATTATTTTAAAATTGGGAAATCAGTTTGTGATAGCAATTGTACCAAGGACTTTCTAAGAATAGGATTTGCTGAATGAAAAATCAAACGCCAACCAAAAAGCTACGAAGCTAAAAAGCCTTTTTATATAATGTCTGTAGCTCTTAAAAAATTCAAACTGCTTTACTCTTTCAAAAAAAACTAATAAATGAATTATAGAATTAATAATGACTAAATTAAATTTTGGCATATGCCAACATTTTTGAAAGTTATTTAAAAAAAGTCAACAACTTACAAACTTACTGCGTTTTAGTGAAATTTTTTTTTAACTTTTTTCCATAAAAAGTTATTTTTTGTAAGTTAATTTGTTAGAATTGAAATTTTTGCGGAATATTTTAATACATCTCCAATACATACAAACGTAATATAGACATAGTTTCTAAAGAATTCAAGCCTTCTTTCCATTTTCAATTCCGATTAACAATAAAATGATTAATTTCTAAAACTACAATTTTTGAATGGAAATGACTTCTTAGTTGGTATCGATTTAATTTTAAATGACTTCATTCAATTTTTCAATCAATAAATTTAATCGTTGGAAATTCAATAAATTTTTACTCAATCGATTTTGTTGCATTCGATTGAGTAATTTGGGCAGGACATTCGACTTTCTTCATTCGCTTTTAAAATTTAGAAAATAATTAATTACGGTATTTAAAAAAGGAAATTAAATTTTTTTTACAAATACATGAAAAACAAAATTAAAAAAATCAAAATTAAAAAAAATTCCCAAAATTAAAAAAATTAATAAAATTTGAAAAAACCTCAAATTTAAAGAATCGCCACAATAAAAAAAACTTCAATTTAAAAAAACTACTCAAATCACCAAAATTGTAAAACTAGAAAAATTCAAAAATTCAAAAGAAAAATAATTCAAAAACGAAATTCTAAAAACACTTAAAGAAAATCGCAAAAATTTAAAAAAGTCGCTAATACTGGAAAAAACGCTAGAATTTAAAAAATCGTTTAAATTAAAAAAAAGTTTAATCGAATTGAAACTAAACGCGCTAAAAAAGCGTTTTGCACTAGAGTTCTTAAGTTTAGAATTGGCAAAATTTTGGATAGCGTTTATCTCAAGAACACTTCATTCCAATGAATAAATTCTCGCGAATGCTTAAAAAGGAATTCACTCGATTAAAAAGTAAATCGAATTCGATTTTTAGGGAATTTCTTCCAAATAGAATTCAATCTTAAAAGCTCTGAATATAGACTTAAATTTCTTATTAAAATTAAATAATAGGTTATTATTTTAATCGATAATACACAAATTGTTTTGAATTTTTCAAATAATAATTCAGACATCTATGAATGAAATAACTTTAAGACATCTATGAATACATTCTTTAAATTTTAAGTTTGTTCAACTCTGCTTTAATTTTATTTACATTTGTTTTTTTTCTCATTTTGGTAATGTGTGAATGAATGAATATTTAGATTCATTTATGCAGATGTGTGTATTTATTTTGTTTTTTATTCTAGAAGAAAATTTGTTCCTTTTTTTCTAATTCATGAGTAGTACTCACATAACATCTTCCAAAAAAAAAGTTATCTTGTTCAACACATACTACACATATTTGGTAGTACTTCTAAAGGCCTCAGTACAAGTTTGTTTAAACATACTAAATATATAATATTTATACCAAAATATACATATATATATATGTATATATAATGATATCAACACAACGAATTTTACACCTATTCCTAGCTAAACGGCTACTCTTTAACATAAAGAGTTGTTATTACCAGCTTTTAAATTTTGAATTAACTGTTTTTCCTGATTTTGTTCAATATAATTGACACAAGTATACATTTTAATTGATATTTAAATAAAAACACCGTAATACCAGAGATGGGTGTATGTTTATTTAAGAGTTCACCAGAAAGTTGTATTTTGTTCGTAATGAGTTTTGTTTACATTTTAATCCAATAATATGTATAAAAAATATTAAAAGAAAATGTTACAGTTTTTATAGAAGTTTCTTTTGGCTGTTCAACGAGAATTTAAAGATTTGCTAGTTTCTAATGTGGAATGGCTAAACAAAAAGCTGTTTTGTATTTTGTTTTTATTTTTTTTATATATATATATTTTGATATTTAACCTACCTTCATATGTTTTAGAATTTTCCTTTACATTTCATCAAATAACCACAAATATAAGTATATGTTTTTATATAACCAAAAAAAGAGACCATTGAAATCTTTTCAAGTGTATCATTAACTTTTATACAAAATGATGTTGAAAGCAAAAACACTGAAAAAAAGGTCATTGACCCTAATGTTGAATTTTTGTGTACAATTTGTTTTTTTATGTGTACTATTTAAAAAGGATAAACATGAATAGCATATTTTCATTTTAATGAGTACATAAAAGTGTTAATATTTGTTTAGATTTATTTCTGTTTTTTTTTATACCTTTTTTGTTTCCTTTTCGGTTTTGTTACAAAATAGAAAAGTTTTAATCATTAGTGAAATATGCTGATTTGTTAGTTTTTTTGTTTTTTTTTTGTTGGTTTCCATACATTTCTTTGTTTTTATTTTTTAATCAAATATATTTTTTATGAAATCACTATGAAAGTATCATACATGAAAGTATCATATAAAATACTATAGTATTTTACTTAATAACTCCGATGCTTCATTATTGGTACATTCAATGTTAAACATCTGCAATTTTACAGAAATATTTCTATTTCTCAGCTTAAAATAAAATTTTATAAAATTAACAGTAGATTTATAATAACAAAATAAGTTGATACATTATTCAAAGTATTGCCCATCGTTAGCCAATACTTTTTTTTCATTTTTTCTTTTAGCATATGAATTTCGCACCAAAAGAACTGCTTCGGTTTTGAGGTAAAGAATAAATCGTGACAATTTCTGATACCCTGTTCTGAAGTAAATCGTATTCCAGTAAGGGCGTTCTGCATCGATAGAAGGGGCTAGGTCTGGGCCAAAACTTCCCATCCACTTTTTTCCAAATAGTTTTTGACCGGTCTTGGAAGATTATGGCTTCGTGTCTGTTGGAATATTCTGGTCGTTTTTCATTAATTGCTCTCCTCAAACGAATCAATAGTGTTCGGTACAGGTCCCCTGTCATCGTCTGACCCGTTTTTAACAGCTCATAATACAAAACAACCTTCTGATCCCACAAAATACAGAGCATTACATCGGCTTCGGCGTTGATTTGGCTGGTTGGCCGGGCTTTACATATGACTTTTTGCGCTTGGGGTTATCGTAATGTATTCATTTTCCAAAACAAATACCAATACGATGCAAAAATTACTTCTTTTTGTAGAGTTCAAGCAGCATTTCTTATTGCGTTTGACAATAATCTTAGTTGAGTAATGCTTCCAATTCCTCATCTTCAAACTTTTTCGGCTGACCAGGCCTCTGCTTGTCTTCTGTGTCGAAATGATCACTTTTGAATCGCGCAACCCATCACAAGTTTTTTTAGTTGGTGCATGTTGACCGTAAGCTTGTATCAACAATCGATAACTTTCAGCAGCCGTTTTCTTCAAATGAAAGAAGGTTATCAGACTTCCCTGAAAAACATCTTTAATAGGCACAAATTCGACATTATTATAATGATTGAAAAAATGTGTGTTTACACTTTAGCGTCTATTGAATTCTGAATTATAATGAGAGATGTTTACCCTCCAAAAATACCATATTTGTTATTATTGACACAAACCATATGTGATAGTTATGCCATCTGTTGCCCAAATCGACATTATTAATAATTATTTTTAAAACTTTTTTGAAATGATTGTTTAAATTTCATGTTTCCGATTTTTCTCTTAAGGAGTTTGAGCAGGCCACTAAAGTGCAAGATTTTCCATTTTAAAGCCCAATCATAACACGTTTTTATTAAGAAAAAAAGAGATATTTTTATCTTTAGCGAATTGGCCCATACAACAGGATGTAAACATTTTAAATTGCATGTTGGGGCTTGGGCAGGAAGTCTAGGAGGAAACATTTACCATTCTCCGTTAATATTTCCATAACATGGCACTTTAATGGTATTTCAGGATTGGGCAGGACGTTAAGGGCAAAACGTATTTTATCCCTTCCCGTAAAAAATCCACATTTGTTGATGTCTACTCAGGAGATTGTCTACAGCGCTTTGAGTTGGCTGATTAAGGAGGTACTTTCCTTACTTTTAACAAAATTTTGATATCGTATCTTATTTGTAAATAAGCCCATACAGCAGGCAATACATATTAAACATTTCAGGTTTCTAGCCGGATCCGTTTGAACAGGAGGGCTTTTCTACTTTTAAAATCCCCATTTTCACCATGTTACAAAAAGTACCTAATCGGGAGAATAATAGTTTAAATTTCGGGGTTTTAGCCAATTCTATCAAAGTTACCCAAGGGACGTGCGGTGGTTTGTCAACTGGGTATTCTTCACTCTATAAAATATTTTAAAATACACAAAAAAAAAGTATCACAAAATTTTAAGTAATTAAAAATATTTGTTAAAATTCAAATTCGATTTCTAACAATTTTTTGTTTGAAATATTTGTAAATTGTTACTTTTCATATAAAAATTATTTGAAAATAAAAATTGAAGTTACAAAAAAATAACAAAAAGTTTTTTGTATTTACAAATTCCATTGTTGGTGCCTTTTTAAAAAATATTTTTTTTGTATTTACAAAAATGTTCTATGGACGATGTTCAATATTACAAACAGAATTTTGTAATTTTATTCTGTGTGTGTATTTTTCTTTTAAATTTCTGATATTGAGTGTATTTTTTGTTAAGTTGTTCAGAATTAACTATATAACTTTTTAAACAAATATTTTTTTGCTGAAACTTCTTGCTTGGCATATAATTTTTCTTTGGCGCTAGGTTCTGTTAAATCTTTGAACGCCTTGTGTTTCATTTTTTTTTTTTTTTTTTTGTTTTGTTGATGTCGATCAAGTTCTAGTGTACACTCACCAAAAAAGGCTGTAATCGCAACTGAAAATTTTGCCGTTATTACGAGAAATTTTGCTGATTTGAGCCCAGCGGTATTTTTTGCTACTCTTAGTAACACATGATTGCTGACGTGTAGTACAAAGAAATTAGTAGAAAAGTTGGTAGCCGTTACCAAAATTTAGTAAACTTTTTGTAAATGTACTAAATATTTTTAATATTAGTACAACCAAATTATTAAAAAAAATCAGTAAGTGCTGCTAATTTTTTGTAAATTGAAAAATTTTATTAAAATATTATTAAAATGCACAAAATAACTTAATTATTTTTAGATACACATTAAAGCTGCCAATTTCTTTTGAAATTGCCTTACGAATTCGAATATACTTATTTTACTTATTTTTTCAAAAAATATTTTAGACATCATTGTTTTAATTTGCTAATTTTTGTTTTAAAACTATTTTTAGTAATTTTTTTTGGGGATTTTATGGTCAAAAAGGGCTGATTTATAGAACTAAAAAAGTTTTTAGTGCTATTTTAAGTGGATATTCTATTTTTGGACAAAACTCCGTTGCGAAAAGTATTTTCAATTCCGATCCCTTTTTTCAAGTTTTAATTATTAGAAAGAAAATTTCCTTCGATATCAACTTTTTAAAATTAGTTTTTTTTTTTGCTTATTTTAGCAAATCGGTTTTCAAAAATTTCTAAAATTATTTCTGAAGTTAGCAACAAAAATTTGTAAATATTCTGTAAAAAATATTAAGTAACTTGTAAAATGTAAATAGCAAAAAATTTTACTAAATAAAAATTTGTTTACTTTAAATCAGTACAAACCGTTTACACATTTTTCTACTAATTTTTTTCTGAGTGTAGCACACGACTTCATTTACTTTTGTTCATGATTGATATTT
Organism: Eustalomyia histrio; assembly: GCA_949748255.1. Lineage (NCBI taxonomy): Eukaryota > Metazoa > Arthropoda > Insecta > Diptera > Anthomyiidae > Eustalomyia > Eustalomyia histrio. The sequence goes on from OX456525.1 coordinate 72,513,536, forward strand.
ATTTTTTCTCCAATGGTAGGTGCTGTTTACAGCCTTGAATACCGTGTATGTGTATTAAAATGCATAGCAGAGTATAAATAAATAGAATAATATAGATAAATGCAGTAAGTGAATATTAAAGAATCCTGAACAAAATTATAAATTATGTTCAGAGAACACCTCCACATATTAGATGGAACGTCACTGACTTGTCCTCTCTATCACAAACCCAGTTTCGTTAAGATTTCAGGGTTATTAACAAATAATAAATACTTCAATGAAATAAGGTTTTCCCCAATTCATGTCAGTAAATGTAGAGAAGTATTATGAGTTAAAGCTACAAAAAATACGACTCAAAACCCAGCTCATAATCATTTTCTAAATCGATTTAACGATGTTCGTCTAAAATATGTTTATGTAAATTTTGTAATCAAGTTACAGATCGCAAATATAAAGATATTAAAATGAAATAAGGTACATACGTTTTTGTTTTCTCATGGGCAAAATCGGTTGAATTTTGTTGGAATCGGTTCCGATATTAGTTTAAATACAAGTTTTTTGTCAGATTTACCTCTATATCCCAGCAAAACCACACATTACCAAAAAATGGGTAAAGTAATGTATAGCCATAGGGGCCGATGGATTACTTTACACCTTACTTCATTGATGAATTTTACAGGCGATGAGCCTCAAAGAAATGTATATACCAGAGAACTGCAGATGCTGATTGCAAAACGTTCATACGCAATCAACACAAGAATATGTAAATATATGTTTGTGTTCAAACGTTAAATATACTCCAACACATATATTTGTTGATGATTTTAAATCAATCAAACGACGTGCAAATTGTTGTCACTGATTTATAATCATCGGTCGTTTTTATACCATTGATTTTATTCTTGTTCGTTCGAGTCAACAATAATTATTTTGATGTAGAATAAATCAGAAAAAGCAATAAATAACGTGTATGTGTGTATTCATAATTAAAACTAAATAGGGGGTGGTTTTGTAGAAACACATGCCATAAATTGGGGTGGGTCTAAAATCCATTTTTTAGAATTTTTATTAGTAATACCAAAAATATTGTTCTTTGTTAATTTTTTTTTTTAATTTAGGTCGATATCTCAGGCTCTCCCAATCCGGTTAAAGTTAAGTATTGCCTAATTTTCCAATCAAAATAAATGAAAAAAAATTTAGACAATATTTAAATTTTTCCGGATTAGGCAAGCCTGAGATATCGACCTAAATGTTTTTTCAAAAAAATATTTTTATTTCACAAAGAAGAATATTTTTAGTATTGTATTACTAATAAAAATTCTAAAAAAGCGGGTTTAAGTCCCACCCTAATGTACGTTTATGAAATGTGTTTCTATTTTGTTGTAATTATGAATACACTCATATGCGTTGTTTGTTGTTTTTTCTGATTTATTTAACGCTGACTTTTTGTTGAGTAATTACATTTGCAGTAAACATAATCGACATATGATTCACACTGATTCCAATTACGCGTTCAGTAACATGATGCTGATTTTATTCTACAGTGAATTTTGTTGAATAATTAAATGTGAACAAGAATTTTTGTGTATGATTAAATCAAGAAAAAAGGTTGATTTTGTAGTTCTCTGGTATATACCCATTACTTTAGAGGTGATAATGTAAGGGGTTACTTATATGGTTACGAGAATGGAAAAAGTAATATGTATAAAAATAGATTTTTAAAAAAGAGGAATTTTTATTAAAAAAATTATTGCAAATATTTTATTTAAAATATTTGTAATTAAAAACAATGTGCTCAAGATGGGAATCGAACCATGGAAATCTGGTTGCCAGCCAAGAACTCTACCGACTGAGATATCGACGCATATAACTTTTGATTGCTTTAAACTTAAATGAATTGTTGCGCTTCGTGTTTTCGCTAGTGTTATCAAAACAAACATACATTACCCTTTAACTTACAAAAAACAGAAAATAATGTATCTAAAAATACATTTTCAAAAATATTTCAATTATTACTTTACATTTCTAAATCATATATTACGTAATAAATAATGAGTAACTCATTACTTTATGAAAAAGGTGACGAGCTATCATTACAAGGTAACGCATGATAATATCGTACCCATTATCAAAGTTTTGCTAAGATATTCTGGAGGGTTCAAGCTGAACTTCAACCCCCTTTACAAGGAACTTTAACCGCTTCCCGAAATATGATCTATATTGTACCTGAATAGGGTATCATATAATCGGCATGCTCGACTTTAATTCCTTTTTGTCTTGAACATTTTATTTAACAACAATTTCTAAAATTTCTTTATAATCTTTTTGTGGCTTATTGTTTAATTTAGGCCATTTTATAAACTTAAATCATATTATGAAAATTTTAACAAATATTTAGCACAGAAAAACAATAAATAACAATTATACGAGTATTTTACCCAAATGGAATGTGTTTATTTTTAAAGTTAATAAATTTGCTTTCTTAAGAAAGTCGGGGAGGAAATAATTGAAATTATTCCATGTAAATTAAAAAAGTCATTTATATTGCTTATGTTTCTATAGAATGGTGGCAATTTAAAATGGGGGGAAACCAATTTTGTATTTACGGTTGGTGTTTTTGTAGGCGTTAGTTTGTATAATTTTTAATGTCATTTATTGGGTTGTAAAATGTTTAACAAATTTCAGTTTGTTTTTATAATGTTTAAAAAAATCGAAAATGACATTTAATACAGTTGCAACATGCCACTATACATACGCGTTTACACAGGCTTTTAAAAACCCATAAAATAGTGTTTTGTACATGTTTTTTTTGCTAAGAGTTCTTTATGTCTTGTCAAAATGAACATTTCCCTGATAAATCCGAAGAAGATAGAAAATATATCAAGTGGTTTTATGATGATGATAATTCAAAGTTCATCAACATTATCATTTATTTCTATGTTGTTGTGTGTACCATTAAAAAATGTTTTTAAACATTTTTAAGTGTCTAGGAAAAATCTATAAAAAAAAAAAAAAATAAATACACACGCAATTCTACTGCAGATGTGGTTGCTGTTTGAAAGTACTAGTAGACACCATAATCATAATATCTATTGTCGACTATATAAATTTTAGGGATTGAAAAAAAAATATTCATGGTTTATTGTTGACATTTTAATGTTTAGATATTTTTAATTTATATTTTCAAGTTGAAAGAATTTTTGTAAAAATAATCATAACAGTCTTTTATGTTCTCTTTTTAGAATTTCCTTTATCACATTTATAATAATTTGACATTTAATCTGTACAAGTATTTGCTTAAGTACTTTAAGGGTTAATTGAAATTTAATTAAAATATCAAAATCACATTAAGATTTATTAACTTAATTTGTTTATTGGAATTTTCTCTTTTGTTGAATTTAATACTTGTTGTTTAGAAAGTTTTGTTAGGCGAAATAAAAGTTTAACCATTAGAAAGTTTAGTCATAATTTGTTGTATAATAAAAAAAATTTTCTTAATTATTTTTTTAAGAAAATTTGGCATATTAAAATGTTATAAATTAAAATTTAATTAATTAACTTCTTCTCTGTTACTTTTTAAAATATCCCAGCAAGAAACAAATTTATATTTTTTACAGTTTGTAATATCAAGAATGAGTTTGGTTTGAAATTGTGTTGAACCCTTTTACACTGGTGTCGCTTTAAATCAACAACTTCAAGACCCTATAAATTTAGAAAAAAGAGCGACATATCTCTGCAATAAAAATCATGTGGTAGTTTGCCATATATTTTATTGTACTTTTTGAAAAACTATTTAAATATAGAGAGAATAGGGGTATTATATGTTGATTTTTATTAAGAACATCCCAGAAATTTTTTTTGGTGAGAAAAATTTATTGTGTAGTACCTACTTTTTATGTAAAATTACCCAGAAAAAACATGGTAATGACAGGTCGTTACTGTGTAGATTACCAAATAATGATAGGTCGTTACTTTTTTTTATTACTTTAAACAACAAAATAATGACCTACTGATAAAGGGTGAAAGAAGTACTTATATGTAAATGCAAAATAATGATTTACTGTTAGTTTTTTTTACTATTATATGCAATATTTTTTTTGAAAAACTTAAACAAAATAGAAAATTATCTGCTGTAAAATTGATTTTTTAAAAATTTTAATAAATATTTTAAAGTCTTTCTATGAGAAATAGCATTGAATTATGAACTTAAATTTATAATTTAAAAACAAATTATTCTTGTCGATTTCTTTAAGTAAGAAAATTTTAGTTGATTAAGATACAATATTAAGAATAACTACTTACTTTATTATTGTAGGTAACCACTTATTTCTTCACTATGTGTACCCATACTGGTAATTCATTATTCTCCTTTTTTTGTAAGCGAGTAATGACCACCCATGAATTTTGGTACATCGCGAACGAAAGTAATTAAGCGAGTAAATAGCCTGGTAACTAGTGAAACTCTTTGTGTGCTACTTACTTCCTTAATTACTTGGTGTCTAAATTCATAAATTTAGACAATAAACAATTAAAAATAAACTACATTTTTTATATATTTAGAATTGTAAATTAAGTAATTGAATTTGGCAACAAAATTGAATTTAAATAAAATAGTTATAGTTGGAATGTTTGAACTATGAACTATGAATTATTGTGAATTGTAAAAAACATAGAAATTATCTAAATTCATATTCTGGTTTTGAAACATAAAGATAAATTGAAGTTTCTTTATACCTAAAATAATTACTTACTTCACTTACTTTGTAACCCTCAACAGAAACGGTGAGCACAATAAAGCACTTTCCAAAAATACACTATAATAATTCTTTTATTTTTATACTTTTTCCCATTTTTCCCAACTCAACCACTAACTCCTTTATAATTGTCTCGAGCTGCGAGAAATTATAATCCGAGAACAAAGGGCCTAACTCTTCTTCATACCCCAGCTCAAGTGCTGCCCTTTTTCACTTGGTAATGTCTGTTTTTGCTGGGTAACAGATCAGACCAAGAAAAATTTGAATTTGTAAAAACTTTAATTTGGGCAAATTAACCAATTTTCCTGTTAAGTAAAAGTTTATAGAATTTATCTGCCAGTGTTGTCATATTAAAATTTTGAAAAATTTTATAAAATATAACAAAGTTTTAAAAAAATTCTTAAAAATTATCAAATGCGGACATCTAAAACTTTATACATTAGTTATGGTAGTATTTTGTATAAGCAATAAACAAAAATTTAAATTTTGTTAAAATCTTAACCCGTAAAGTGCACACAAAGCGTCAAAATTTGAACTTTGTTTTATGCTACCAATAGAGTGGGCGATAAAAGCAACATAAGCTAATTGGAAAACTAATAGATCTTTCCACCAACTTTCGTCAACTTTTGGGATCGATGAGTGGAATAAAACCGCTAAAATCCTTTAGTTTCGCAAAATGTGTTTAAGCTGCAAATGAATATTTTTTTTTTATAATATTTTTTTTTATAATGTTGGAATCAGGGAAATAGGTTATGGGAAAGAGGTAGTAGTGTTTGTGAACGTTTGACTTCAATTTTTCTATATTGTAGGTAACAGGAAAGACCTCTGTGGGGAATTTATTCCACACACGACTAATAAACGAATTCCCCCTGTAATGCGTTTTGCGATCCATTGGACAGTCAACTAACATACAAACGCATGTGCTCTACTACATAAGCGAGTATTCCAAATATAAACCCCGACTCTAGGTTTCACTTCACTTATGTCGACAGAACAATATCCATAGTAATATTGAAAAAACAATGATAAAAATACCGACGATACTTTAATAGAGTTAATTGAGCTAGAAACCCTACTGTCATTAAAGAGCCCTCTTTTGTTCACGGTCTAAAAGCTCCAAAATAGACGTTATAGCGTCTGCTCTTATATGTGAGTTCCTTTCCATCTTCGGTTGGATACAAGTGGTGTAAATGGTAAAGAAATCGGATGGGGTGAAATATTTCTTACACCGTTTTAGAAAACCAAAACATTTGAATGCTTTTTTCGACACTTTAAAAAAGTTCTTATTCCAACGAACATCACTCTGAATTTTCAATCATATTTACTGATGTCATTGACAATCCCACAGCCCTATGGGGCAACATAAAACACTGGGTCTTACATGCATTGAAATCTTCCCTATTCGCAAGTGCGCACTCACCATAACGGTGATGGTGATGATTGAGTGTGTCATTGAGAACACTAGTTTACAAACTATTCATCAAATCAGATGTTTAATATAAGACATTTTTAATTTTTATTATTTTATTCCTCTAACTCCCACTGGAGCATAGGGCTCCAAAATTTTGGAAACCTTTTATCATAACAATCATCCTTACTATACAAATATCAAAAGTTTACTTTTATTTTTAATTTAAAATTGTGTGTTGTCTAGAATAAATATCAATTTCAAAATGGCCAATTCAATAATATTTAAAATTCGCCATTTTAAATTTTGTAATTTTTATTATCATTTTTAAAATAAATGAGAGATTGCCTTTTAGTCGTATGAAATTGTTTTGACTAACATTAGTGACTATATTTTGGGGGCCATTTTGAATTTTCAAAATCAAGTACCCTAAAATCACATTAGCAAAAAAAATTAATTTGATTCAAAAAAAATTTTTCTTTGTCGCTTTATTAAAACCGCCATTTTTCATCTTTATATCTTTTTTTTATTCTTTGAAATTACCGGTCCCGAAAACCTTATGATGCACAATTTCAGCCAGCTGTGACTACAAAAAAGACTTTTCCTCCAAAAATTCGAGTTCTGGCTCTGTGTGTAATGTAAGATGTTCTCTGTTCGGTTTAAGATCTTGAACATTTTCATGATTACAAGTAAGAACAATTTTTATGATTCTTAATCAAACAAAGAACATATTACATAAAATTATACAGATCAACAATAAACTTCCCTTTCAAACCACACACGGTACGGTGCACAATTGTTTAATATGTTCTAATCAGGACAAACAATATTAAAAAAAAATGGTTGGAGTTTATCGAAATGGGTAAGAAGGAAAACCATTTAATGTTTCCACTTGTAATTACAGCAAAGGTTAACACAAAAAAAAAAAACAAGTTACGTCTTTTATTATCAGCTAATAATTGAATGAATATATGTTATTAATGGAGATTATTAAACATTATTATTAATTAATGGCATCAAATCGTTACTCAAATTGTAAGAAATACTATTTTTTATTTTATAAGAATAATTCTTTATAAGAAATATAATCATGTATATTAAATTATACTAATTTTGTGAATCATGTGAAACTCATTATCGTGAAGAAATAGCGAAACAGATTTATATGTAAAATAAATAAAAACAAACAAGATAACATTATTGAGAGTATATTTTTATACAATTTTTTTGGCTTTTCAAAAAAATATTTCATATTCTATTATTTGTTAGTGCTTCTGTAATTGATAAAATTAAAAAAAATAGAACTACTGTTTCTAATTTAATGTATAAATTTAATCCATGAAATAAATCCTTAAGTGGCACGACTCATTACACCGCCTTAAGTATTTTCTTATTTCATCCCCTACAAGTAATAACTTATTTCAGTACTTTCATAGTAATTATAAGATAAATTTGTGTATATGGCCGTAAGTTTAAGGTGATTGATTGCACGACCATTATAAAATAGTGTGTTGTTTGACTAAAAAATAAGCATTTACAAATTTTTGTTTTCTTATAGTTATTCCCATTGCCTGTTAAAGACAGGTTTTGCTGGGTTATAATTTCAATGTAATATAAATGTTATAAATTGTATGCTAACAATAAGCACAGTTGTGTTAAAAACGATTATATGTATTTACTAAAAAAAAGTTAAACAAATTTGTTAGAAAATATAAATAAATTTTCAATATTTCAAAGTATTACTAACGAAGTACCGGGCTTTAAAGCATCGTATAAATGCCAGAAAAATACAAATGTTGACAGACCATTGGCGAAATAATCAATAAAGTTCTTTAAGAATAATAACAAATGTTAGTTCTTTGCCAGGTCCAATTTTGGAATTTTGCTTCAAAAATGGAACCAATGAAAATATTTTTTGAATTCAAATTCGATTTTTAATAATAAAAAAAACTAAAAAACAAATAAAAATTTACAAAAAAATTGTTTGAGTTCCATTGTTGATCCCTATTTAAAAAAATTTTGATTTGTATTTCGCAAAACAGAAGATTAATAAATTTTCTAATAAAATTAAAATATATAAAAAATAAAAAATAAATGTTTTTTTTTGTACTGGGATTTTTTTTTTGTATTTAGAGTACCAGGAAATCATTACCATTTCTTTTCTAAAATTTTCTAAAAACACTTAATTTTAGATTATTCCAATGATTTGAACACCCATACATACAAAGTGATTTCAAAATTGTTTTTGTTTTTATGTTTTTATGTTCAAATAACTTAATTTTGTGACCACACTGAAAACTTTACCAAATCAGACATACATCTTTATGGTTGTAAATTTTGTAAATCGAGTATATTTTTTGTTTCATATACAGGGTGGCGCAAAAATAACCTTCCGATGTTTTTTGGCTGTAATTTAAAAAAAAATGAAAAACTTTGATTCTTCTTGTGGATTATTTTTATTTGGTCTTTTAATTTTTTTACATCAAGTCGAGAATATGATGTCATGTAAATGGCCGCCGGCACAGTTGATTGTCATTTGAGCCCTATTTATGACATTTTCCATCACTTTGGTCAAAACTTCCGCCGATAGGTCCTCACATTCTTGACGGATATTGTCTTTAAGAGCTGCAAGAGTCTGAGGCTTGTTGACATAAACCCGCGACTTCAAAAAGCTCCACAAAAAGAAGTCTGGAGCGGTCAAATCAGGCGATCTTGTTGGCCAGTGCAAATCGCCAAAACGGAAGATTAGGCGCCCGGGAAATGCATCCTTCAGCATATCGGTTGTGGCACGTGCAGTGTGTGGCGTTGCACCGTCCTGTTGGAACCACATGTTTTCCAATCCCAATTCATCAAGTTGCGGCAAAAAGAACTCGTTGATCATTGCTCTGTAGCGCTCACCATTCACAGTAACCGTTTGGCCCGCGACGTCTTCGAAGAAAAAAGGTCCGATGACTCCTCCAGCGAAAACAGCACACCATACAGTGACATTGAGCGGGTGTAATGGCTCTTCGTGGGTTACACGCGGATTTTCAGTGCCCCAGAAGCCTAAATTTTGCTTATTTACGTACCCGCTAAGATGGAAATGGGCCTCATCACTCATGATTATTTTTGATGAAAAATCATCTTCATTATTGCTCAAATAAATAGTCACCAATATTCCGCGTTCTGGAGCAGTGTAGCGTAACATTGTTTATTAACGTGTATTTCGCATGTGTTTACTACACAAATGTCAAAACAGAACTGACATTAGGGACCAATCGCAAAATTTATAGCATTTTCTGATAGGAGGATTACTTTTGCGCTACAAGGTGGCGCAAAAGTAAATTTGTTAACCCAGTACTGGGAAAGCACTTTTGGAAAACGTTGCGTTTTAAGCCAAGGCTGTGCCAGTGGTTTTATTATTTTTACTATCGTAAATTTTTTGAATCAAGTACTGGCAAAGTACTTTTTGTCAACGTTGGAACTGACAATGCATTTTTACAAACTTTGGCAGATCTCTGCTGGCACTGTAGCATTGGGAATCAGTGCTCTGCCAGTACTTCATACTACATAAATGAATTTCTTTAAAATTTTTCAACGCAATCTCTTTTTCTTTATGTATATAAATTACAGACAAGACACATGTTTTACGTTATAATACTCGAATATTTTATAAACTGTCTGTTATGTGTATAATAACAACAACCTACATAACAATTCCTTTGACGTGTGGATTTATAATTTGTCTGTATATTTTCAACACTTGACTACTTTTTAATAAGAGTTGTTTTGTGTTTTTGTGTATTATTATAAATTTCTACCGAACAAATTCAGTTAATATAATATTTTTGATAATTTATTTTTTAAATTCTAAAAATTCAATAAAATATTGTTTGTTCATTTTAATAATTAAAATATTGATTATATGTAGGGCCTGTATTCAATAAGGGATATATGCAATAATCAGACAAATGTTAAGTAAAGTCAAAATGTTATTTAATTATATTTATTATGAACAAAAAAGAAAATTATATAAATAGAACATTTTTGGTTTTAACACTTTAGTAACGTCATAGTGCTTATTAGGAAACTAACTTAACTACGTGATTGATTGATAAAAAGACAAGAATGGTGATAAATATACATTTTATAGGTTTTTTTTTTTTTAAGACTCGCCTATTCTGGAGGCTCTTGGCTTTTTTAAACTTCGGGTTCTATTGAGATCTTTTGCCAGCTCGAAATACATGCATAAATGTTCACAGCTCTTAGGAAGAAATTGTTCCAAAGAGCTGTGTACAACGGAATATAAACAGAGGGAGCACAATAGAGAAGAACTTGGATGCGGTGCAGGAGAACATACGACTCAACCCGGTTCGTCGTAAATCGTAAAATCAAGATAGCTAAAAATAAGGAGTTTGATTTATTTTTGTAAATATTCGGAGGTTGAATGCTCGATATAAATAAAAAATAATGTTTTAGTTTATCGATCTTTTAAAATTCGATAGTTTAAACTTAAGATCACTCTCTAATTCAGTACTTACTTGCGATCTTCTCAAAAAGTCTTATGTCAAAAATATTAATTAGTTAATTTTCTTATATTTAAAAAATCAAATTAAAATTGCTCAGATAGCCTAAACTATATGTATTTTACATTCAAAAAATATTTGGCGAATAAAAAAAAAAAAACTAAAATAAGAAATAGTTCCACAATTATATATAAAATTAATATTTTAAATAACAAATTTATAACAAAATCAGTTGATAGCCCGTTTTGTATATAAGCCCTTGTTTTGTTGCACGTAATATTGATTAGTATTGAAAGGCGTTTCGTTTTTGTTTTGAATATTAAATAGGCATTAGAATTTGTTGTTATACCCTAGGGAAATTATAAAAACGGTTAAAATTATAATTTTTTGATTCTTTTAATATTTATACTTATTACACCGTGCTAAATTAGTTTACTAACATGAACAAATTAAATAGATCATAAAACTATACAAAATATTATGACATGTATCACACAGTTTTTATAGATTAAGCACAGTATGTTGTTCGGGTTTCACGTGAAAAAAAAACGTTATACTCCATTCGGTTAATCGATTAACCGATTTCTCTATTAATCGCCTCTATTTCGGATAATGTCGAAACAAATAATTTAAAACTCAAATAATTATTATTTCTAAAATCTTCCTAATTTCTTTAACTTTTACTAAGAATAAAGCCAGAAAAACTTAAAAAACACATTAACTAAAATATAAATGAATTCTTTTAAGATCATGTGAAGGAGATTCTTAAGGATCCGATTTTTTAACCAACTCAAAGCAAATACTGTGTAGGCTGTTGGAAATTAAATAGACAATTTTTAATTTTTGTTTTATTCCTTAGAAAATTCTAATTAATGTATATTAATTCTGAATAAATTCTGTCAAAAAATTTTTTTAAATCGGTTCCAACAAAATATATTCTACATGTTCTGTTAAAACAAATTCCATGGAACCCGAACCTGTTTACCTAAACTTAAATGTAAGATATAACTACCTAAAACTAGCTTCAGAATAATTTCCAACAAAAATTATCAGTGTTAAAACCGATAGAAACAAAAAATTACCCTTAAGTTATAGATCCAGGTTATGAAAAAAATTGTTCATCCTTAGAATATATTTTAAAAGCTAAAGCCTCCATAATAGGCAGAGATTTAACAAAAAACTGTTTTAAGTATTTTTCTAGGAATAACTATGACGTTTCTTATGTTAAATAATTTTTTTAATTCGAAAATATTATTTTATTAAAAATAGTTTCGTTAAAAACTACATACAAAAACTTTTAAAAACTAAAAAAGTTGATTTATCAACAACTTTTAAAAGAATACGATAACTTAAGAATAACTCAAGTAAGGACTAGACAGGAAAATGCGTATTCAAAAATTGTATAGATTACAAAAATTGGGAAATTTTCTTAATTCATTTCGTATATTATGAAATTACATTTACTGACCAGATACTGAACAGTTCTGTCAAACTTTGCAAATTTTGCAAAAACAACACAATATTTGTAAGAATTTTCTAGTGAATAGTGTTTGAAGGCAGCTCTTGTTTATTTAAAAAATTTTCTAATTTCTCAAAAATAAAAATCCAGCCTTATCAACAAAATGTCTACACTGCGTTTATCTGTTTTAGGGTTTACTTACACTGAACATGTGTGACCAGACTTTCTTTGAAAAGAGTCCTCTGTTTCCTCCGAAAACCCCAAATTTTTTAGGCCTGATTCTTGAAAAAGTCTCAGATTATTTTGAATTTCCCTGAACAAACACTAACTTAATATTTCAAAAAAAGTAGCACTGTGTTCCTATTGATACAATATATACATATATTTTGCATTTAACGATTAATTGATTAATCGCCAATTTTGCCTATTAATCGACTCGAATAACCGATTAATAAATTTTCTCTATTTTTCAAATAATGCCCTAACCGGTTAACCGGCAGGGTCGAATAACTTCAAACACTATACTCCATATATAAAAAAATATTTCACGATAATGAATCTCATGTATTTGTTTTCACACAAATTTTAAATTTATTGTGATAGCGTCTTTGTAAGAAATTAAAGGTGTTAATTTTTGCAATTTCAATTAGGATTTAACGCTACTAAGGTTCCAGTGAAATTTTTCCACTGGAAAAACAATTTACTATGCTTTAGTCTAAGGAACACTTTTTTGTCCTTCCGTATTTTACTTTAGATAACGTCCAAATTTGTGAATGACATATACTTCTGTGGCCATGATTCCAAACGTTTAACAAAGATAATCAAAAAAATTTAAAACTAGTGTGAAAAACTACCTATCTATCCTAACATACTTTCTCTAGGTTAGTGTTAACACTTTTTAAATCGTAATCACTCTACCTGGAAGTGAAAAGAACAGCTGATTTAAAAAAAAAAATAATATAATTTTGTGGCATAGTGTTATAATTTATTAAGAATAAAGAATTGAAATAATAGATTTTCAAAATTCAATAGATGCTAACTGTTGTAAAATATATTAACATTCTCTTACTCGTAAAAGTTACCTACCAAACAAATGTCAAACAAATGTTTTCTAGGTATTTGTCATAATTTATGACAGTTTTCTGTTAAGTTTGCATAAAATTAGGTAATTCTTTGAACAATATATTACCAAAATATCACTAATAAGTCTTGTGTATCACAGCTACAACAGTAAAACGGCCAAAAACGGGAAGATTTGTTGCGTCGGCACATTTTACAAGGACAGTGTTTCGTTGGTTTCCCTCCGATCTTAATGAAATTTGAATATTAATAAAGGAGATCAAAATAAATAAATAAATAAATAAATAAATAAATAAATAAATTTATAAATAAATAAATAAATCAATAAATAAATAAATAAATAAATAAATAAATAAATAAATAAATAAATAAATAAATAAATAAATAAATAAATAAATAAATAAATAAATAAATAAATAAATAAATAAATAAATAAATAAATAAATAAATAAATAAATAAATAAATAAATAAATAAATAAATAAATAAATAAATAAACAAATAAATAAATAAATAAATCAATAAGAGACAATTACTATTTATCAACGTTTCAATAATTAGCGGCCAAAAATTATTATTATTTCATATAATTTAAAAAACTGTAAACAAATTAAGCATCAAATGAGGTTTTTTTGAGGATACATCTACCACTGACCGTTATTGCGACGTTTTACTGCATTAACATTTCAATGTTGTAAATAAGTTTGTTACTTATTAATAGATTTTCGTTTATTCGTTTATGTTAAGAATACAAATTTTTATACGTCAGTTATAATAATCAATTTTTCATATCTTTTTTTCGTTACAGGTATGTGAATATCCAATTAATATGCATTATAGTAGGCATATAACATAGCGGTAGGTTTTTTTAAGGATTGATATTAATTTGCAATAACCTATTTGGGGTTTCCACAAGACGTACGTTGTTAGACGAATGAGTGTTATTGTATTTTCGTTCGTCTGAAGCAAAACATCATCTGAAAACACCACCTTAAGGTGTTAATCAGTTTTTTTAATGTTATATATTATTATTAGTCTAGAAATATTATTGTTTTTTTTTTTACTTTTTAAAAATTTATTTAGTAACTTTTTGTTTCTTTTTTAATTTTGTTTATATACATATTTAAATTTCTTTCTGTTTTGATTTAAAATTATTTAATTTTATTTAACCCATATTATCCAACCTAGTCAACTTTGTCACCCTGTAGCACATCCTATGTTAAAACAGGGTGACATAACTTTTTGAAAGGCAGGCCCCTCTTTACAATTTTTTGATTGGATCTGTAGTTAAGAAGACCCATAAGTATTACCACTTTTTTTTTTAAAGCGGATCTGTGTTTAATTTCGGATCTGAATATATCGGTTCTTAAAGTAGAATCGCCAAACAATGAGTTGCGATTTCAAGTAAAGTAATTAAGAGTGTTTAGTCTTATCTATGACCGTATATAAAAATATATGAACATTGTAGGAGAAGGATGGGTCGCGCCGGAAGTCACAGTAAAATGATTTTTTTAGTTTTTATCTAAATTGGCTTCAATGAATCGTTATCACTAGTGAATTCTTTTTCTTAAAATATATAAAAATTAATAATCGGTTTGATAATAACCCAGTTATTTCTTAGGCTACGAGGGCGGGCCAATAAGTCATGACTTTTTGAATGAAACACAGTTTCTTTCGCAAAAAAAGAAAAAAAAATATTTTTCACCATAAAGGGAGAGCTCAATACACTTAGTCCAACGTTTCTCCAATATTGTATCCCTTCCAAAAAATAGGATTTTTCGAGGTCCATAAAATAGTCATTTGTTTGATCAATAATTTCATCGCTGGAGCTAAATCTCTTTCCACCGAGGTTTGGAAATAGAAAATAGTCACTGGAGGCTAAATCCGGAGAATAAGGCGAATGACGGGCAATTCGTAGTCTACTTCATGGATTTTGTTCCCTGGAAACTAAGCTGTCACACGATTATTTTAATGGTCGATTGTGAACAAATGCGGCAGTCATACCCAAGTGATCGTTCAAAATTAAAACCACTAAGCCATGTGAGATGCCTATTTCTTCGACAATCTATCGCACATTCAAGCTCCGATCGGCCAACACAATATCGTGAATTTTTTCAATTGTTTTGTGTGTAGAGACCTCGACTGGGCGTTCGGCATCTTCCGTGCTTGTAAGGCCACAACGAAAGCCAGTAAACCACTTTTTACCATTGAAATCGATAGTCCAGAGTCCCCATAGTATTTATCAAGCTTTTCCTAAAAAAAAAAAACTTAATGAGCATTCGAAATTCACTTTTTTCCATTTTTGAAAAATGCACGAGGTTGTATGTTTTAAACAGCTGTTAAAAGCAAAGTAAATGACGGAACTTGCTCAAAATTTGACAGTAGTCTATTAACAGGCGACACTCGATGGGAGCATTTTATATAACTACGAGGGAAGTTCGAAAAGTCATGGACTTATTGTTCCCCCCTTGTATTATTCCGTCAAAGACCAATGGACTTTAAAATTCAATAGCATTTTTTGTTTTAATTTTTTATTCTTATATTATTTTTTGTGATCTAAGACCTAAAAATAATTAGATATGACGTCTTGTATGTAGGTTAATGGTACCCCTTTCCATGCCTGTAGGATAACCAATAAAACAACAATTTTTTGGGCAAAATTCGACTTTTTTCATCAACATAGTTTCCTTCCAGAACGATACAATCACTCCAAGGCCTTTCTTACATTTCAATACCTTTATTTATAGAATAATTTATCTTTGGCCTCAAAATAGGCCTCTGTTTCGGCAATAACCTCTTCATTCGAACGGAATCTCTTTCCAGTGAGCATTTTTTTTGAGGTCTATAAAAAATCGCTGGGAGATAAATCTGGAGAATACACTTGGTGCGGAAGCAATTGCAAGTGTAATTGGTGCAATTTGGCCATGGTAGCCATTGACTTGTTACACGGCGCATAGTCTTGGTAAAGAGCAAATGCGGCACCTATTTTGAAAACAGCTTTCTCACGGACAAACTTTCAAGCAAAATAAAGCCGACATATTCCTTCGATATCATTAAGGCTATATCCTGCAACTTCGCTTTACGGTCTGCCAAAATGATTTTGTGAACATTTTTTGATATTTTCCGGTATCACCACTTCTTTTAGGCGACCGGAGCGTTAGGTGTTATAGGTGTTTGTACGACCACGTTAAAAGTCAGCAAACCACTTTTCTACCATTTGTCTCGATGGAGCAGAGTCCGATTCAACACATGAAATTGCTTTGAATCCATTGTTTTAAAAATCGAAAAAGTAGCGTCACTAAAACAGCTGTAACCTGTTAACTTATGAACGAATTGTCATTGAATTTAGGCAGGTATCATCTGAAGGTTGGTGGTTCCAAAAAGTCATATCGATTTTTCATTAGTGCCGCCAACTATGTGCTATCCTACGGATTTTTTAACCGATGTGTTACACTGATAAAAATTCTTGAATAACAATACAAAAAATTTTCGTTTGACATTAATTTCGGATTTTTATTCATGGATTAATATTAGTGCATGTTTATATCCCATTTTAATATGGGTAATTACTTTATTGGGTCCCAGACCTACATTTTAATAATTTACCAACGAAATACCAATTTCCTTCCTACACAATAAGATGGAGAACATAAAGGGTGTCCCAAGAAGAACGCAATTTTTAAATCTGGCAACATTCGAAGTGTCATTGTTTGACATTTGAACAATTGTTATTGTTTGCTAGTAGAAGGTACGAGGTTAGTAAAAATGGAGCGCTACACGAATGAACAACGCATTCTCATTGTGAAATTGTTTTACCAAAATGGTGAAAGTTTTGCGGCAACAGTTAGCAAATTGCCATCAATTTGGGGTCACAATAATGCTCCAAAAGAGTCAACTGTAAAGAGATTAATGGATAAATTTGCCGAAACTGGGTCTGTTAGTGATGTAAAGACAACAACGCGCCATCGACAAGGTCGATCGACCGAAAATGTCGCAGCTGTACGTGATGATGTCGCTTAAACTCCATCCACCTCAATTCGACACCGACTCAGCAAATTGGTGTCTCCAAATCCACTTTGCAGCGAATTTTGACGAAAGATTTGCATCTTCATGCATACAAAGTTCAATTGACTAAGGAACTGAAGCCAGCTGACCATGGACAGCGAAGGGAGTTCGTTAATTGGGTATTGGAGAGACAACATGAAAATGCTGATTTTGCCGATAAAATCATCTTCAGTGACGAGGCCTATTTTCATCTTGATGGCTTCGTCAATAGGCAGAATTGTCGCATTTGGGGTGAGGAAAATCCTCGAGTGATTCACGAGAAGCAAATGCATCCTCAACGTGTCACTGTGTGGTGTGGTTTTTGGGCTGGAGGAATCATTGTACCTTTTTTTATGAAAATGAGGCAGGTCAAGCGCAAACAGTCAATGGTGTTCGGTATCGTGAAATGATAACCAGTTTTTTCTTGCCTAGAATTGAAGAAATGAATGTGGAGGGCATGTGGTTTCAACAAGACGGCGCCACATGTCATACAGCCAGAGAAACAATTCAATTGCTGCATCAGTCATTTCCCGGTCGTGTTATTTCGCGTTTTGGAGATCAGAATTGGCCGCCTAGATCGTGCGATTTAACACCATTAGATTTTTTTCTTTGGGGTTTTTTGAAGTCGATGGTTTACGCGAATAAGCCGACGACGACTCAAGCCTTAAAGGAGGAAATTCGACGCTGCATTAATGAAATACCGCAGCATTCATGCAAAACGGTCATTGAAAATTTCATTAAAAGATCGCGTGCATGTCAGCAAAGCCGCGGCGGCCATCTGCACGATATATTGTTCCATACATAACCTCATTCTGACTACTTTACGATTTAATAAAGTTTCACGATTTTTTTTTAAATATCTGTGTTTTATTTAAAATTTAAAAATTGCGTTCTTCTTGGGACACCCTTTATTTAAGTTTTCAAAATTAAGGAATCTTAACTATATTTATTTTAGTTTGATAATTATTTTCCATCCTAAACAATGAAAACAGACCATTTGATAAAATATTTCTTTGGCTATAAATCTAAAACCAAGACAAACAGCAAGAAGTTTGAAATACTACATTTTTAATGAAATTTAATTTTCCACAATAAAAACCCAATTAAATTTCCATGAAAAAAAACAACGAATAAACAAAATAAAAGCATGATTTTTTTTCACTCTATGTTAGACAGGGTAAAAAAAGTCAAACAATACACTTTTACCAAAAAAAAAAAAACAGCGAAAATATAAACAAACAAATTTTACTCTAAATATTTAAAAAAAAGGAAACCCCAGAACATAGTTAAAAAAATTCTAAAATATATAAACAAATGCAATATGATGGAGTTCATAAAAATTGTTTTTTTTTTTGTTGTTGTCAAATAATAAAAAGTGAACCGGGCAAATAAACAGTTTGGAAAAAAAATGCGGCTTATTTACACTTGCCTCATTTCATTTTCTATTGGCGGTTTTTTTCGTGCTGCTTCATATTTGGCTGTAAATCTTTTAATAAAAGAAGACTATCTGTTCTGTGTTGTAAATGCCTTAAAAAATAGACAGACAGGCAGATAGATAGAACAACAAAAGGTCTTAGAGTGTTTGACTAGCCATTTCTGGTGTTCACGACTTTTGTGAACTGAACTTATACGTTTCGTTGCTGCATTTTTTATATGGCATGTTTTTTTTACTTTTTTGTTGTTGTTGTTTGTTGTATTGTAAGTTGTTACAACATCTGGCATGAAATAAAAACTTTATGCAAACTATTAAAAAAATCCAACTTGAAAAATGTACAACACCAGTTTATTGAAAACATGTGTGTCCACAATAGGGTGTCACTTATTTTGTAAATTTAAATTTACATAATGCTACAATTATCTGACTATTAATTATTTAGATAAAAATTTATATCTCAGGAGTCGAACCTGAGATTTATAGTTAACTGTTCAACTATTTATACAAGTGCCACAGGTTGCAGTTGCAGCTTGTTATTAGTCATCATTTTTTTGACTGCTAATACAATCAAACATTTGGTTTGTTAATTTGAGGTTTTTACGAAACATAAAATCAATGTTAAACATAAATTTAATTGTTGCTGCTTTGCATGTATTTTTGTGTTTTAACCTTAATTTTATATCTAGTGTAGACGTCAAGTAAGGCACATTTACACGCGAGAGAAAACTGCTAGATATACACAGAAACAGTTTCGTGGTTACTGATGCCAAAGCACCATGACAAGTTACACGATTGAGCAGCACGTGTAAATGAAAAAAAAAAAAAAAAAAAAAAATAAATAAATAAAAGAAATTCAAAATGAAAAGTTATCTTTGGCGACGAGTCGCTTTTTTGGGTGAATGGCTATGTTCCACACTATGTTCACCAGTCGCCAATGTATCCAAAAAGGTACTGCCAGTTACGTCATTGGTCTGTAATTTTTGATTTTTGGAGAGGCCACACCGTCAGTGACGACCGCTATAACATCTACAATAAAGCTATTTAGAGGTGTATTATGGTCAATGTGTAGTTTTTTTTTCGCGTGTAAATGTGCCTATATTTAGTCTTACATTCATACATAATCAATAAAATTTCCAAATTTAAATTTTTTTCCATTTGTTGTATCATTAAAATTGATTAAACTTATTTATTTTTTTCAATTGTTGAATGATTACAACTTCTTGTGTTATAAGTGTAATGACCACCCTATTAAACATATGTACAGGTTGCAACATGCAAACGCACGTCGAGAATATACGAGTATAATTATAAATACGACAAAATATGAAAAAAGGAGCCAAAAATATTTATAAGAGAACAATATTAGTAGTATCAACTCATGCCATATTAAAAATAAAAACACTTATTATGGAGTATTTGCAACACAGACCAACAACCAGGCAAATAGATGGAAGTAATACACTCAGACATAGCAGAAGACAGACATTAAAATAAAGGAGAGAATTCACTTATAGAATATGCAATATGCTTTGCACAACACCGTACACCACAAGGAACTGATGTCGTCTTTAGCATGCTTTATAAATATTTCAAACAAGTATACTCATACGAAAATGTTAGTAAAATTTATCATTCGATTTGTAAACTAGTGATATTGATCTAACAGGAAAGGTCTGCGGATTGGTTCTCTTCGATTTCGAGAACATTTCGTTATATTGTGGAGGAGCCAAAATTAATGAAGATGGTTTATTTGTCATATTTAGTGGGTGAATCCACACCATGACGATGTCTCTCACGTCGCAAAAAACGTTCTCTTGTTTTTATATGTGCAGATTTCAAAGGTTCAGCATTTTTTCAAATTGGTTTTTTGCGATTCCAATTGATTTTCTTTGTAAATCCAATTAGTTTTTAGCTGATGTCCCAATTGGATTTGAAAAAAGGTTTAAAAACAGGGAAGCTTACTCAAATTTTTGCAGAAATCAGGGAAATTTGCTCAATTTTCCCCTGTTTGCTCTCAGTTTCCGAACCTTTGTATTCTGTATAAAATTTTCCTCTATACTATTCTTCCTCTGTGGTGAATCCTAGAAGTTAAAAAATGGAGAGATTTTTTAAATTGTTTTATCGTACTCGTAAGTGGAAATATTTTAATAACCACTTTGCCAATATTTTGGACCTAGAATCGCTATCTTTTTTAAAATATATAAAATACTGATAACGAAAAGTCACTTTGTAAAGAGTTTCCTAAAACCCCAAAAACTAAAACTATCGAAAAAATCCATCATGTCTAAATTTTAACTAAATCGGAGGGAACCAAACCTAAGACCATACTTAGAAGACTCCTTCAAACCAACATATGTTTTTATGATATAAAGATGCCCGTTGAGGCTAGTTTTTAAAAATAAAGCAGCACTTCTAAGAGAATTCTTTGGAAAATCGATGGAGGAGAGATTGAAGGTGGTAAAAGATGAAAGGATTCAAATATGGCAACACTGTAATTACATGACATCATAAATCTTAGAAAAATTGTTGCTCGCCATCTGATGGAGGGTTTTGCGAAGTTGTTGAAGCTTTTTAGTTCATAGCCCTGTTACATTTTGTTACTTCGATGAGGTTAAGTCCATTTTGAGTTTATGCTGATATCGGACTTATTACACTTTATAGTATACCAATCGACTCAAAATCACTTTTTGAGTCGGTTAACCAGCTACTATACAGGATAATTTGATTAAATTTGGTACATTGACTTTGAAGCCTTTTACGAAAATGGGCGTTTAAATCAAAATGCATTTCGTGCACTTGGTGGTTTTTTTGGTCAGCATAATCGACCAAATGTGTCCACAATCGGGAGAATTGTGCGCAAATTTTCAGGTAAAACATATGCGCATGATCGCCCACTTCGTTTTGCGGAAAACATTGTTGTCGCAATAATTTGGCAGAAGAGCCGTTAGCCAGAAATTAGGGATATGTACCTGGACGATATGTGGTTCCAACAGGGTGGTGCCACTTGCCACACAACCAACGAAACAATGGCTCTTTTGCGCGAGAAATTCAATGGCCGTGTTATCTCAGGTCCTCAATAAGCCAAGAACAATTAAAGAAGTAAAGAATGAGATAATTCGGCACATTAACTACACTGAACCTCAATTATGTTTCAGAGTTATTGAAAATATGGACCATCGGCTAGAGGTATGTCACCAAAGCCGTGGCGAGCATTTGTTTCACAAATAATTGTCATAGATCCTTCTATCATAATAAAAAAATATTAAGACAAAACTTTTTGTTTTATTTACAATTAACATCGTGCATTATGGTTGGACCACCCTTCATTGGTTTAAGATAAAATCGTTCCATTTTTGGACCATAAACTAAATGGCACCCAACCAATTTTGTTTTCATATATAATATTTGTAACTAATTACAAAAAATCAAATAACATCTATAAATATTTGGGCCACAGTAGGATATATTGGGATAATTTTTTTATTTTTTTTGAATTTTAACGAAACCTGAATGGGCTGTTTTGCGACGTGCAAGGGATCCCCAAGGCTTGCACCTCGATTTGGTAAAACTCGGATATGCAATAGGTTATACAAATTTAAGGGTAACCTTGTATTTTTTGATGCCATCTCTCACAAGTTTGGAAGCATGTAGACAATTTTCAAAATTATTAAAGAAATTAAATATTGTTCTCGTCCAGTTTAAAAAAATATTGCAAAACCAAAAATGGCTTCGGTAAAAGTGAGTTAAAATCAATTCTTCAGGAAAGCTCTCCGGTAGTCTAGTTAGTGTGTGCTGGCTTATCAGTGCAGGGATCGTGAGTTCGATTCCCACCAGAGGCTCTAGTCTGTTTACGCTACAGCGAGTCGATAGCCTTTGGTGCTAGTGCTCGGTTATGGTATTATAATAAAATTACATGATGTACAGTATTGTATGATTGCTATAAATATAAAAAATATCATGAAAGTTTTATGAAACTTTTCATAAAAATTTCATAGAAAAATGTCAATACTTTTTTTGGAAAGAACCCATATAATAAAAACTGGGATAGATACGACAAAACTGACACATTATTTAGAAAAATGGAGTAGTAACTCACTTTGGTAATGAAATTGTATAGGGTCCGCCAAATAGCCGAGGCAGCCATTTGAATGAAATTATTTTCCATTATTAACCGGAAGGATTGTACTTTCAAATAAAAAAAGAAATTTGAGAAAATATTCAGTAGTTTTTTTTATAGCATTTTCAAAAAAAAAAAAAGTTATTTGGCGGACCCCATACATTAGACGAAGCTCTTCTCTGAGTGTATACATCTCCACATAAAGTATCAATAATTTAATACGTTTAGCAACAATAAAAATAGTACAAAACCAAGGCACCAGAAAATGGTTCTTTGAAAACTCTTGCCACTAACAAAACTTTTTTTATTAAAAAATTATCAATTTTTGCAGCATTTTTTAACTATTTAATATCCAATGTTGTCACATAAAAAAGCAGTTAGCCTTAGATTTTTGGTTCTATCCGAGCATCATCCATACAAAGACTTGAATAACATTTTCATATTCGTGTTAGGCATAAGTACTAAAATTTATAAGAATTTTTTTTTGTTCCAAAATTCCGAAACTTTGACCTCAAATCATTTTGGCTCAAATTTTCACTGTATCAATTTTAGACTTAGTGCTGCAATATTCCCCTCGGATATCAGCAAAAATCCAAAGTTGATTTTTCATCGCCATCCTAATAATTACATTGAATTTATGTTGGGCGCCATTTTCGTTTTCATATTTATTATTTGTAAGTTTTAAAAATACTTGTACATTAACGAATTTTACGAACTTATGAAATAATTGTTTGGAAAATTACACACAAGTACATTTATTTATTTATTTATTTATTTTTTTGTAAGTTTTTTTAAAGTTTTTTATTTAACGTAAATTTTTCCTTCTAAAATTATTTTGTTGACATAATTATAAAGATATATTATAGATGTTAATCCTTTCAAATGTTTACTATAAACCCGTTTAAGGAAGATTTGCTTTAGCAAAACTTAGTTTGTCAGATCGAAAGTGGTTCATATCTCTTATATGTATTTAAGTAAATTTTTCATGCAATATTTATCATTAACTAACATATTATTTTTGAGTGTATTGTCATATACTTGGTTAAGCCTGTTGGGTTAAGCTTCTAGATTGCCGTTGCTATTTTTCAATATAGCAAAACACACCAGGAAGTATAGTACAATATGAAAATGTCGACATTAACAACAACAACCTTGCTGGGGTTATAAAATTATCTTTACTCATGTTAAACGACTCCTTGGAACAACTGCATATGATTGTGTTTTCCTACTGCTGTTCTTGTTGTTTGGTAAATTGTAGAAGCTCCCTTATTCTATGTACACGTGTAGGCCTGAGTAGTGTTATATCTTGTGGTTTCGTTTTCTGTTTCCTTACTTTTTTTTTATCATTTCTATATAAATAAGTTCTAAAGAGTGTGTGTGGATAATTTCTGCTTAAATATTATTGTTAGTTTAACACTCATGAAATTATGAGGAAGTAAGGACATTTTATGTTTACCTAAAGTGTTGTAAACTACATAAAATGTTTACCAAAACACAAAAGGTCAAAATATGTTGTTTGTGTTTTATTTTTGGAGAAAATGAATAAGACAATTTGTCATAAAATTTTGAAAGTTTGAGTTTGGTTTATAATACAAACATAGTAATTTTGCAAGAAAACAAAAATGTATTTAAGAACATATTGTTTACAAAAAGTATTTTTAAGTTTAAAAATTGTCAATATTTACACATTTTTAGGTTAAAATATGTTTGTTTATTGAAGTTATTTAATTTTGTCACTGATGCAAGTTGTTAAAGTTTAAGTTTACAAAGATACAAAATTCTAAGATTTTATTGGCTGAAGAGGACTGCTTAGACCGGCAGCGTCTGAAATCTACAAATATTTTCTAGAGTGCGAAAGCTTTTTGTATATTGAATTTTGTGTGGTGATTCAAGTTTTTGAATTCCGAAAAATCGCTTTACGTAATTGCTTTTGAGCTATTTTTCAAATAAAATTAGATTTGCTGTACAATAACGAATATCGTTTTGAAAACGTTTATATTATGTAAAACGATTTCTGAAATATGGCAACTCTGTTTTGGATAAAAAATTTCCCTTGTGTTCAAGATCTGCAATATATTTCCAAAACCCCGAAAGTTTTAAATGTAGGAACCCTCTAATATATGTCATTAATTTGAATAACTTAACAACATTAAAATTTCAAATACTGATAATCAAACCTATAACCTTAATACATATATACATATAAACACATTAACACAACTTTGTTTCTTACACTCAGAAAAATATCTGCCAAATATTAAGTAATTTAGTTAATTTTAAGAAAATTGTAATTTAATTAATACAATTTACGTTAAGTAAATTTGTTCTTAAAGGAAACTTAAACTTTCGTTTATTTTAAACGTAAAATTGTTAAAATTTTGTTCTTAAATTTATTAAAAACAAGTACATTTTTCTTAAATTTTAAGATGTTTAAACTTATCCCAATGCAGAATGAACTCTATTTTTAGTTTATAAATTATACTCCTATAAAAGTTAAACTGCTTGAACTAAATTTAATGAAGTTCCATTTTTAGATTTTGTCTTTTCATTTTAAATTTTCTTATTTTTTAGTATATAAATTCTTAACATTTAAGATCTTTCACTAACAAGAAATAAATTTCTTAACGTTCTTAAAGAACATTAACCCAAACGAAGAAAGAAAAATAAGGAAAATGCTTTAATAGTAAAGTTAAGTTAATAAATGTGAATTATTATAAAGCATTTTTTTTATTAATTTTAAGGAAGAACTCATTGATTTTATTTTAGTAAGGTTTAAAGTTAATTTAGTTTTATTTATTTTTTTGAGTGTAATTTTAAAAATCTTAAACCTTTGAGTTGTCATCTGCTCATTTTAACGCTTGTCATCTTAAATACCCAGCACACAGAAATAACAATAAAATTTGCGGAAAGGCCAATTTAATGTGTAGTTTAACCAAACAGTAAACAAAAAAATGTAAAAATCATAATTTCCTCTAAATTCCCTTACAAAAATGCTCCACTTAAAGTGTACGAAAAAATCATGAAGCAAGTGCACAAAAAAAGTCGGGGAAATACTAAAAATACCACAGTGACAACTTAGTTAAACGTTTTTAATATTCCCAAGAATTATGGTAATTCACATGCATATCAACACAACAGCTACAAAAAAAAAATATATATGGTACACCTGTTGGCCATATCTTCAATACATGCTAATCGAAATTATAAAAGATTGCATTAGCAACACTATGACTCTAATTGTCTTTGGCTTGCAACTACCCCAGAAAATTGGTTTTCAAATTCAATAACCACAACCGAATTCAGTTGTTAGCAAACAACAGTTTTTTCTTATGAACAGCCTTTGGAACTTAAAATTTTAATGCGAATCGAATTGTCGGCCTGAAAGTTTCATAGTCCTTCCTAATATAACGTATTAAAAGTTTCGCTACTAATTTCTGACAATGGTGTCTCTATGACTGGTTTTTTGGGTTTCAAAAGCTGATTTTTCATTTTGGTCATCCCATTGTAAGATAGTCCTTGATTGCATATTCAGTGGATTTCTTACAATGGGCGTTTATTCATGTATTAGATCTTAGAAATTACCTGATATCCGTTATTATGTCATCATCCGCGCTCTGATGATATGACAGGGAAATTTTTTTAAATCGCATCTCAATTAATTTTAATTGAACCGATTCGTTGAAACTTGTTTCGAAACCTCTTCCATGAAATATTAATGTAAGATAAAACGAACTGAGAACTAGTCCCAGAACTGATTCTTTAGAAGCAGATTCTCCTTTAGAGTAAGAAGTTTTTCTACAACTGATTTTTTGGAAAAGAAAATTTTGATGGGGTTTGGATAAAAAATACGACAGACGAAAACTTTAGGACATTGTTGCTAATTTTTTAAACTATTTCGAGGAAAAAACAATTATTTTATATTTATATATCAATTTATTAAATCAGATTTGAAATCATAATTAATTAATCAATTTCATTTGAATCTTTTTTGATTCAATTGAATCTAATCATTTCAAACATAATTCTTTTTTTAATTCGCGAATTAAAAAATGATTGATTTGATTTGCGAATAAAAACAAAATAAAAAACATCAAAATTGGCCTAGTTTTCTAGATATTTGGCATTTTGTAAAATGGTAATTTTTTGAAATGGCCGGTATCTGGAAAACTAAGCGAGATAGGGCAAAACGGACAAAAACTTATCTCTACCAGAATATTAAAAAAAATTGTCCTTCTTTGTTTCCGAGATATTAGCCATTTTATCGAACAGGCATTTTTTTAAAATGGCCGATATCTCGAAAACTAAGCGAGATAAGACAAAACGGACAAAAGTGTAATATACTGCGATAATAAAAATTGGCTAGGTCGGGAAGACATACCCAGGTATTTATTTTTATAAAATAGCCACAGGGTAACCCATTTTTATAAAAAATGAAATCCTTCGATGACTTACCGAATATTTTCTAGCGAAGGGTGACCTCTGTCGAGCTTTGCAAATATTTTGTCCGTTTTGCGCTATCTCGCTTAGTTTTCGAGATATTCGCCATTTTATAAAATGGCCCTTTTTTAAAATGGCCGGTATCTCGAAAACTAAGCGAGGTAGGGCAAAACGGACAAAACTTTTCCTCCAGGCCAGGTCCGGAAGACATCCCGAGAAATCTATTTTTATAAAACAGCCACAGGTTGAATTTGCGAATTAATTTGTCAAAATTTAAATCAGATTTGAAAATTTATTTAACGAGATATTTTTAAAGGTCTATTGCTAATGCTGTTATCGTGGAAGACAATTTTATATACGACAATATGGCCAATTGGGATGATAAGCCAAGACAAAAACGAAACGATAAAAAAGGCTATAACGAAAAAGAAAAAAAAAAACGCAATGCCACTACCACCACCACCATCATCAGTAACCAACGACTACAATCTAAGCAATGCCACAAACGAAGAGACTGGCATTAAAAGCTTTGACTTGACAATGTTGTTTGAAACAAAACAAAAAAAAAAAAAAAAGGAATAAAAACACGAAATACAAAATGCATTGGATTCTTAGACGCAACAAGAAATTTGCATATGTGGTATACTACACTTCATCCATTATTTCACCATTCACAGAGTCTTCTCATGTTTGGTATGCCATGAAGTAAGTGTATTCAGCATGTATGTGACATGCATAAACAAAATCACAAACGAAATGAAATAAAACGAAAGGAACGCGCATAAAACACCATTATTGTTAGTTAACCCAGAGATGGAAAAAATATATTTATGTATAGTGGGAATAAGCAATTGGTATTTCTTTTTCATCACACAACTAACGCATAAAATACTATAAACTCGACAAATTGATATACAAGTGATGTAAGTATGTGACTAAAATTGATAACAAGTTAACCACACAACAAAAGGTTATCATGAGCATGCATAAGATGGCTAACAAGTAGAAGTGCAACACAATATAAGACCATATTTAAATATTGCCACAACTAAATACAAATGACTGAGTGACTGCAATAGAACAAAAAAAAAAAATAAAATAAATGAACAATACTTTATATGTTCATATAAACATAAACTATAAAGATTTGTTACTTTTAAATGTATGACTTAAGGCAAAATAAACGATGGTAATAAAAATAGAAGTGTCTGAATAGCATGTTTGGGCAGCATTTCTAAGCAGTTTATATAGTTACTCGTCGTATAACTTTTATGGCGCCCAACTTGGGTTAGCAGTCTAACTATAAATTATTACAGATTATCATAAAACTGAGTTTCATTTATTCTTTTCTGTCGTATGATACGGTCAAATAAAATTTCGTCCATATATATTGTGAGGACGTTTTAGAGTTTGTTCAAAGCATAATTCGGTTGACACAAATTGAACGCAATGATCTGGAAGGCGGTATAAAACAGTGACAAAGTATGGCAGCGATATATGCTAAAAAAGCATTTAGATATATGCTAGAAAAAGCATTTCATCAGGTACTTTACAGACAGCACGGAAGAGAAAAAAATTCTGCGCGAGATGTTATCATGCGAGAGATTACTAAACTCATAAAAGTACACCGATCCTAATGAAAGCTTCCTACCCCAGCGACGGACACGAATCAAGAGCCGGCCAGATATGCTTTGCAATTACATAAGTTACTCCGTTGGTCTATCTGAGATTAGTCGCCCTCTTAGAGTAGAGCCGGTTACCAAACCCTACAAATTTCCAGGAGAATACCAACACTTTCGAATTTCACAGGAATATTTAGTCTTTTTTTTAAGAGAAGCAACACTGAACAAATTTTTCCTACTAATTAATGTGATCAAAAAAAAAAACGGTTAAATAAAAAAGGCTTTAAATATGGTAATACTGTAATTGCGCGAGATAATAATTCTTACAACAGTTGGTGGCCGCCATCTGATGGGGAGTTGGTGGAATTGAAGCTTTTTAGTTCATCGCCTTGTTATGTTATTTTACTTCGGTGTGGTGAACACTAAAGTGGGACGTTGCGATATGTATGGGAGATAAAAACTTATACATATTATTTTTATAAATTAGTGTTGCCGTCGCTGAGGATCGAACCCGCAACCTTCCGTGTAACAGTCCAATGCGCTAACCATTATACAACAACGCTAAACTCTTAACTATGAAATGTATTTAGTTTGGTAGGCCCATCTACTCGTGTCTCCAAATGGCCACTAGGTGATTTATAATTGTTTCATGCACTCATCAAAAAAGTCTGTAATGGCGACATATGTCTGCTGACGTGTATCACAATGAAATTAGTAGAAAAAATTAGTAGCTACTAAATTTTAGTAAACTTTTTGTAAAGTGGAATTTAAAATCGGTTTGCTAAAATCAGCAAGAAAAATTTAATAAATATTATTAAAATTAGTACAATAAAATTGGTATAAAAAGTTAGTAAGCGCTACTAAATTTTAGTAAATTGCTGTTAACTGCATTTTAAAATAGATGTGCTAAAATCAGCAACCAATTTTAATAAATATTAGTGAAATGGAAATAGCAGGTAAAATTATGTAAAAAGTTTGATAAAATAAATTATCTCGAATTAAGAAAAATTTTTAATATACATATATTAGTGAACTAAACTCAATGAATCGTAAACTTTAGCAAAATCTTAATTTGTAAAAGATATTATTAAAATGCACGAATTAACCCAATTATTTTTAGATACACTTGCTTTACTTTAAAGCTGCTAATTCCTTTTGAAATTGCCTGACGAATTCAAGTATACAAATTTATATTTTTGATTTATCGAGCAACATTTTTTTATTTTAATTATTTTTTTCAACAAATTATTTAAGACAAAATTAAAAAAAAAATCAAAGGCTTAAAAAATAGTGAAAACATAAAAAAATGTATCATTTTCTTTTTATTTGCCAATTTTTGTTTTAAAAAATATTTTTACTAAATTTTTTGTATTTTAAGGTAAAATTTTATTTGCTTTAAGGTTTATTTGTTTTTAGTCGGTTGGGAAAAGTATTTTTACTTCCGATCCCTTTTTTCATCCTATGCAAGATTTTAAGGGAAATAATATTTCCACCTATATCCTTTTTTTTTTTTGGAAATAATATTTCCACCAATATCCACTTTTTTGGAATACGTAATTTCTTTTGTGTAATTTTAGCACATCGGTTTTCAAAAATTTTTAAAATCATTTTTGAAATTAGTAACAATAATTTAAAAATATTTTGTAAAAATTCTGTAATTTGTAAAATGTAAATAGCAAAATGATTTACTAAGTAATAATTTTTTTTACTAAAAATCAGTACAAAAATAGTAAAGTGGGATAGAAAACCGTTTACAAATTTTTCTAATAACTTTTTTTTTCTGAGTGTGTAGTCTGTTAACGCTTAAACGGATCTTAGCAAAGTAATGTGCCCTTGTGTCCTTGCTATCTAAATTCGAATTTATTTTCACAAATTTATCTCAACAAAGAAGACGCAAAATTTTTAAAATTCAAATTTAAATGGGAAATGATGAGCAGCAAGGTTTGCTTTGGAGAACGAGCTTTTTACTTTTTCTGATGTTTTGAAGGCGAAAATATAAGACCTTATTTTGAGTTGTTAAATATAAAAATCTTGCCATGAGGAACTATCTGAGTGAAAATCTAGTAGAGATATATAAGTAATAACGTCAATAAGGTAATAGTTTAAATTTTTAGTCCAAACCCCCTAATAAAGCAGAAGGGCGTATCTCAAAGGAAAGCGCTTCGAGCTAATGGAGATTAATAAACGAAAAAGACTTGGTTCCAGCCCAGTAGATTTGCTAAAAAAAACTGACAGGGAAATGAGGCCCAGGTGTTAATCAGTATTGAAACGTTCATTAAACTCTTTTTATCATCATCAATGGCTAAGTCTAGGTTCATTTTATGGCGTAGACATCCGATAAGAAAGGAGTTTTGAAAATTTTTAAAGAGAAGAGCAAGAAAAGGAAAATCCTCCCCCTGAAACGGCCTGCTCAAACTGCTTCGACTAAAATTAAAAATATGTGCTCCCTGAGTTGATTCACTGACAAGATACTTTTTTAAATTTTTGCCAGCATCGAGGTAAAAAGGAAAACTTAAAATTGAAACATCCACTACAATAAGGAATAACAAATTTTTTAACGAAATATATTCCGATATTTAAAATTACCGGTAATGAAGTATCAGGCTTTTAAGCTATTTAAACACGCGATTGTATTATAAATTCCAGCTTTCAGAAAAGTGTTTATAACTATTCTCATCTTACAATCCTATTTATTTGTCCACATTTGTTTTCATATGACAATACCAGACAATACATGTTGGTATACAAATCGTTTTTGTTTTTATACTGTTATTCACTTTTTGGCTATAGAGTAAGCGCCCAGTAGCACACATTGTTTAACAAATATCTATACTACAACATACTCGAACATATATGACCAAGAATGAAGGAAAACAATAAAGATAAGAAGAGGAAACTATATGTGTTTGTAAGTATGTATTTATGTACAAGTGAATAGTTTTGTTTTTGTTTTGTAGTAAAGCCAATTAAAAGTACATTTACAAATAGTTGGCATAGAATAACTACTATATTGAATGACATTCTAACTCAAACACACACACACACATATACTCGTATATGTATAAAGCCAAAGATACAATCAAATACTGTTCACAAAATAACTTGAAGTTTTACATTCCAAGTTCAAGAAACTTGGATGTACAATTTTTATTGATTTTTTTGCAATGTTTTTTTATTAAAATTTTAAATTTTTTTTGTACATATTTGTATTAAATGAATATGTACATAAAAATGAAATAATTTCCTCAGGAAATTTAACAAAATTTTTTCAAAAATTTATTTTACAGTTATTTAAAAGCAAACTGGACAGACACACCTAAATTAGTTACACCGGCTCATGTCCTGTTTTTTTTTTTCTAACTAAGACAGCTTCTTCCTTGTTGTACATTATAGTGGACCAAGACTACACTAAATGTCAATATAAATCATAATTACATTTCTAGAGAAATTTCAAATAATACAAAAAACATATTTACATTTATTTATCTTGGCAACTATTAAAGTACAATGTTGTTTTTTCTTGTCGTTTAGTTGAACTTGTGAAAATTTATTTATATTTATGGCCAACATTTTTAATATAAAAACACTGTATAAAAAGGCAAAGAAAATCTAATGACATACTTTATAATCATTAAAATGAATTATTAAACATTGTAATGAATTTTGAGAAATTATTTCAGAAAAATGATAAATACGTTTTGTTTGTAATTGCTAAGAAACTAACTTTTAAATTACATTTGGAAATTTGCAATATTTTTTTTAATGAATACTTAATTAATATACAGATTTGGTAAGGTTAAGTAAACATTAAATTGTTTTGATGGACATTTTAACTAAATTCCTCAGATTTTTTTATAAATTAAATAATTTTTTTGATTATAACATTTGTTTAATTCACAACGGGTATTTTATCGTTGTATCTATGGTATTAATTGACAATAGTGTAAAGTTGTTGTTGGTAATTTAAACTTAAAAACCTGAGGCAACTTTACAATTTAATTTGCTGTGTTTATTAAATGTTGTATTGTGCATCATAAGATATCAGTCTCAAGTGAATGCCAGTTGTATCACTTTCACCTTTATTTTTCATTTTATTTTTATTTCCTTCTTTCTTTTTGTTTCTATAAATTAATAAATATGTTAATTCTTCTTCTTTACTTTTTGGCGTTTTACAACTTTAAAATACAACTGACTGTTCATAACAAAATATTTGTATAGTGTATTTCAATACAACATACAAAATACAATACAGCTTGTGAATTGCCCAATTGTTTAAGTTTCATTTTCACAATACGTCAAATGAAATTCAACAAATTAGTCTTTTAATTTACTAAAATGCTTTATCATTTATAATTTTTTGCAAAATAAACAATATTTTCTCTTCAAAAACAATAACGACAATTTTGGAATAACATAAAATATACAACAAAAACTCAAAATTTTTCATGTGATGTCATGTCTGTAAGTCTTTACAAAAATAGAAAACACATTTCTTTGAGTTGATTCCGTTATATTTTTCAACATAGTCTCCTTTTAGCTCGATACACATCATCTAGCGATGATTCGCTGGGTGAAAATCTAGAGTATAAGGCGGACGTGCTGTCGAAACTGCACAAGTATGCACCCGAGTATTATCTTGATGGATGATGACATTTTTTAATTTGCCAAACAATGATGGAAAATATTCTCCATTTATTGTGTTTCTCTTTTTCAAGTAGTCAATGTAGGTAATTCTATGCATATCCTTAAAAAAAACCGTTGCCATACCCAATTTTTTGTGCAAAATTGAAATTACTGAGTCATGTGATATTCCCGTGCCCTCAACTTGTTCACGCAATTAATTTCGTAGGTCACTCAAAACTATTTCGTGCATATTTTTTTTAAGAGAATCCACTCTCAGGGAATTCTTTCTACACTCACCAAAAAAAGTCTGTAATGTCAACTGAAAATTTTGCTATTATTACAGGAAATTCTGCTAATTTGAGCCCAGCGGTATTTTTTGCTAATCTTAGCAACACATGTCTGCTGACGTGTAGTACAATGAAATTAGTAGAAAAATTAGTAGCCGCTACTAAATTTTAGTAGGCTTTTTGTAAAGTGGAATTTAAAATCTGTTTGCTAAAATCAGCAAAAACAAATTACTAAATATTATTAATATTAGTAAAAAGCTTTGAATTTATTTTTTTTATCGAGCATCAAAAATTTTGATTATATTTTTTAAATAACGAATTAATCATTTTGTTTTAATTTGGTAATTTGAAAAATATTTTGGTCAGTTTTTTTTTACTTTTAAGGTTAAATTTTAATTGTTTTTAGAGC
The DNA here is from genome assembly GCA_949748255.1 of Eustalomyia histrio. Classification (NCBI taxonomy): domain Eukaryota; kingdom Metazoa; phylum Arthropoda; class Insecta; order Diptera; family Anthomyiidae; genus Eustalomyia; species Eustalomyia histrio. The sequence goes on from OX456525.1 coordinate 72,547,694, forward strand.
AGATTTTTAGAACTAAAAAACCTTTTTTGTGCTATTTTAAGTGGATGTCCTCTTTTTAGACATGAGTCGATACCTTTTTAAATATATGTAACATTTTAAGGAAATTTAAGTTTGTAGGTGTAAGTTTTAATTAGAAATAACATTTCCTTCAATATCCACGTTTTTAAAATTAGTAAAATTTTTTGCTAATTTTAGCAAATCGGTTTTCAAAAATTTGTAAAATGATTTCTGAAATTAGCAACAAAAATTTGTAAATATTCTGTAAAAATTCTGTAATTTGTAAAATGTAAATAGCAAAAAGATTTGCTAAATAATAATTTTTTACTAAAAATCAGTACAAAAATATTAGAGTGGGATTGAAAACCGTTTACAAATTTTTCTACTAACTTTTTTTTCTGAGTGTACTATTAACGTGTTGCTTTCTTTGGAAATTAGCTAGAGGATAGATGAAGAAAGGTGGTGAAAGATGACAACATTGTAATTGCGGGCGATGATAAATCTTAGAACATTTGTTATCCGCCATCTGATGAAGAGTTGGCGAAGTTGTTATTTTACTTCTGTGTGTTCAAGTGTCTTGGGAACACCGAAAGCACGTTGCGATATGTACAGTAATAGAAAACTCATACATATTATTTTTTAAAATTAATATTGCAGTCGCTAGGGATCGAACCCGCAACCTTCTGTGTAACACAACGTCTTAACCACTCGTGCAGATTTACCATAGACTTCGTCTACCTCGTTTTTGTGTTGCGATGTGCTTGAGAACATTGTGCTATGGAAAGACCCAAGTTTGATTCAATGCTAATTTTTCTACATTGGATGGCAAATTATCTTTTAAAATGCTGAGGTAATATGTTTTATTCATAGTGCTCTCTATAAAAAAAATTAACTACATAACTGCCATTCATATACCCCTTTACCAGGACCAAACCACCATCGTGCGTGACTGTTAATATTACATTTGGCTGGGCAAATTATGAATTTTTCTATCTCCAAATTCTAAATGATTTTTTCTTGCCAAAACTTTCAAATTTACTCTCGTCGTTTAAGTCCGAATTGTTATTGGACTTAAACGCTGTTGATTGATTTTCGATACAGCTTTTTCTTTCTTCTTGTGCTGGCGCTAACGTTGAATGCCTGAGTATTTTGAAATGTTTTCGGATATTTTAACAGCACTTTCAGTAGAATATGTTTCACTTTTGTATGATTTTTATTAAAATTAGAAAATCTAAAATTTTTTAATAAAGTATAGATGCATAAGAGTAAAATGAAACTGTAAACATTAAAAACCAATATGTACTGTTTCTTTTGATGCTTACAGTATGTGCTGTTTCAAAAACATAAGTGGTTGACTCACAATAACTTCAAACCAAAAAAAAAAATTGGTATTAAATAAACTAAACTAATGAACAGATTAAGACTAAATCTGTAGGTCATTCTAAACGAGGAGTACGGCCTTTAGAAAATTATTATATCCCCCATCGTATATGGTGAGGGTACATATCAGTTTGTCATTCCGATTGTAACATGTCGAATTATATATTCGTGACCTTTATGCGATTTTAAGTCGATTAAGCGATGTATGTTGAAATGGAGATCACATCGCTCATTTTTACCTAGCTTAATGGCAGTTTGGTAAAATTGGTTCAGCAGTTAAAAAGTTATGAGTGAAAATGTGAAGGTACCTCTAATTTTTTTATACAAATTTGCGTATTTTAATACAATTTCATTGTAGCGACTGAGAAGTAAAATATTTTCTTTTGTGTTTTCACCAGCTGCTTAGAATTAAATAATATATTATATTTACCTCAAATATTTTTTTTATTACAGACAATTTTTTTCACCTCAAAAAATTTTTTCACCTCAAAAAATTTTTTCCACCACAAAATTTGTTTTTACATCCAAAAAAGTTGTTTACCTCAAAAAATATGTTTCACCTCCATAACTTTACTTCTAAAGTTTTTTTTACATTATCTGCATCAAAAACTGTAGTGATCATTTTTGTAGGATATTGGTGGAGGGTATTCAAAGATTCAGCACAGCCGAATTTAAGCTTTTTTTGGTTTTTTATTTTGTTATAATTTTGCTAATACTGGAAATTTCGTTTTCTCAATTATAAGCCCTCAATGTTGGATAAAATAAAATTAAAAAAATTAGATTTACTTAATTAAAAATGTCTAAATTAAAAATTGATTCATAATAGGCTCGTACTGAATCCCAAGTTTTTGACTTAAAATTTGTATGGAATTTAAAAGTCGAAAACTTGAAAAATCTAAATAATGTGTTTTTATTTGTTTGGTCTGTAAAGTTTTCATAAGTTGTTTCTATCAATGACATCCATATTTTCTGAAAATTAGTAATTGATATTCTCAACATCCCCTTCATTTAACAAATATAAAATCAGTCACGCAGTGTTATTAATTATAATCACATTTAAAACCATTGTCATTGATCAACGAAATAAGACTTTGAAAATCATAATAAATTATTAAAAAAAAATTGGTAATACAAATAATAATAATTTCATTACTATTAATATCAATACAATTGTACTTAAGTCGTTAATTTAATAGTCCACTCAATTAATTAGTCCCATGTGCGGTGATATAAAACATAAATTCATAGAAACTTCTTATCATGGATATTTTCTAAATATATGTGGATTTAAATTTTTAAATTAACTTTTAGATTTCTTAAAGCGATCTTAACATGACCCCACGTTGGGCGCCAACTACAAACATACGGAAACCCCATTTCAAAACTGTCTTAAGTACAATCTCAGATGTTAGTGGGTTGCTTCTTATTCCCTTCTATTACTCTACTTAGATATTTCTATTGTTACTTTAGAAAATGACACTATCAAGTCGTCCCGGTAAATGAGCATTTAATATATATTTGAATATATATTAAACATTTCTGACAGTTTACAAAAATTTAATAACACCCACAATGTTTGTAATTATGCTTTTTTATACTTAAGTTAAAACTTTAACAAATCTAATAAAAACTTTTGAAAAAAGGCAAAGTTTGTTTGATGATTTTTTTTTTTTGCATTAGCATTAATATTTAAAAACCCTAAAAAAATAAACTAAAAAACCACATACAAAATATTGTTGTGACATAATTCTCAACCAAAAAACACCTGTGAACCAAACATACAGTCGGCTACACCCTAAAATACCCACTGTGTATTAAAATGTTCATCTACAATGTTTATGCGACTCAAAATTTTCATACTCTTAATATGAGTAAAAGTACATCATACAATGTAACGATAATGCATTCATCATAATGATGAAGCGGTAAGAAATATTGAAACAGCATATCACCTATTTTATGTATCATATTAGTGTTGCCACAAGAGGAATCCAAACTGCACATGATGGCTATCAAAATTACACAAATATTTCCCAATTACACATGTAATTCAAAATAAATTTTAATTTATAACTTCAATTTATTTATATTTTTTTTTTAATTTTACCATGGTTGATATATGTCCCATTTTAATTTTTAGCTGTAATAGAAAAACTTGGAGGACGATTTTAACAAAACTTTTTCGATACCAGTTGCGCGATTCTCTAACTTGTTAACGACAAATTTCAGTCAGTCATTTAGTCAATTTACTATGAATATTTGACCACTTCACTACCGAATTCTGTCGTTTAAAAGTTAGAAAATTGGCCCACAGACATTTAAAAACAAACTTCCTTAATTCAATTTTAAAACTAGTTCTATTATTAAAGAATCGACTCGCGAATTTCTTTTTATTGATTAGATAATTTTTTACTATACCAAATTCAAAGAATTCTATTTATATATAAAAGAATCAAACGAATTGATTCAATTTTAGCAAATTATATCAACCAGAAATGGCTTATTTGATTTATGATTCGCGAATTAAATCATAAAAAAAATTAAAATTGAATTAAATTAGAATAAATCATTAATTATTTCACTTTATTCAATATCAAATCATTTATTCAAAGTGATCATAAATTTTTCACTGATTCATAAAAGGAAAGGATTTTATTATTAAGATTAAGATAATTCAAGCGCTGATCGATACAAGGAAGATATAGTTTAGATAGTATACCTTTAGATTCTGCTCTGATAATTTTAAAGTCAGTGAGAATATTAAAAACAAAATAAAATTAAAAAAAGATTGGTCCCGCTAGGGTTCAACCCCCAATAATCTGCTTGGAAATGAACTGTATCCAAATCATTTCTTACCATTACTTATGGTAATAATACAGGGTGTCCGCCGGGAAGGTATATTACTTTGTTTGTTTATAATTTTTAATTAAATGAAAGAGGATGGATCTTATATTGATAAATGTTTTATTTATTTATTTATTTATTTATTTATTTATTTATTTATTTATTTATTTATTTATTTACTTATTTATTTATTTATTTATTTATTTATTTATTTATTTATTTATTTATTTATTTATTTATTTATTTATTTATTTATTTATTTATTTATCTATTTATTTATTTATTTATTTATTTATTTATTTATTTATGTATTTATTTATTTATTTATTTATTTATTTATTTATTTATTTATTTATTTATTTATTTATTTTATTTATATTAATCATATAATTACAAATTATATCCTAATACCCTTACCGAGCACTAGCAACAAAGGCCATCGGCGCGTTTTAGCGAAAACAGACCAGAGCCTCTGGTGGGAATCGAACCCACGACCCCCGAACTGATAAGCTAGCACGCTACCAACTAGCCTACCGGGGCGCTTATGTTTTATTTAATGTCGGCAATTATGTATGGAATACAATATCAGATATCTGTTAGCCTCTGTTAGCCTCACAAATGCGAGCCCTTTTGAGCACATTTTTCAATTACATTCTCACACATTTCACGCGGTATTTCATTAATTACATCAAGAATATTTTGTTTGAGTTGCTCAAGCGTTTCTGGTTTGTTCGCACAAAAAAGTTCGGAGAAGTCAAATCAGGCGACCGTGGAGGCCAATGTTGATCACCATTTCTTGAAATAATATGTTGTGGAAAAAGGTCTCGTAGTAATTCCATTGTAATCCTGGCTGTATGCGATGTGGCACCGTCTTGTTGATACCACATGTTAATCAAGCCCAAAGCATGCAGTGGTGGCGATAAAAAGTTTTCAATCATATCACGATATCGCTCCCTATTGACATATGTACGGCGGCGTAAATGGTCTTGTGGAAAAAGCTCTTGTGTCAACTGAATCTTAAATGGAAACGAAATTGTGCAAAATTGTGGCCAAAGTTGTTCTTTGAATACCAAGCTCCTGAGCACAGCGTCGAATTGAGGTTGATGTTTTGAACACTTTCTTGAGCAGCAGTAATTTTTTCAGCCGATCTTGCAGTACATTGTGGTCCATACTTGGGCCTACAGACCCTATATCTTCGAAATCATTCACTACACGATAAATAGTGCGTTTTGCTGGCACGTTGTTTCTCCCAAAAATTTCACGTAACTTTCTCATCGTCACAGTAATCGATGATTGATTTTGATAAAATGTTTTAACGATTAAAAATCGTTGGTTTATCGAATATTTTTCCATAATAAATTTGCCACGTGTCTACTTTACGACTGCCAAATATGAACTGTCAAGACTAATGTTTACCGAAAAGGCGGCAAAACAAAGTAGTATACCTTACCGGTGAACAACCTGTAATGAGTTTTTAACGGATACTTTGAAAGCAATGTAAGTAATTCTAAACAATTTAAAACAACCCAGTAAAAATACACTAACGGATACTTACAGATCACTAAAGGAGGTGGTTTTTAAAGCATAACTTTCATTTTTTCCGGGTAATTTAGCATTGAAAGTAGTGATAAAGGCAACTTTATGACCCGTGCTGGAAATGTCAGTGATGTCTTCCTAAATATATGTCATCATTTATTCACCACATAGACCTCATACTCAATTGTTCTGCTACGAGCGACATAGATTCAATATTTAAATGTTATTAAAGTATTCCTTTATTCAAATTTAAATTATATTAATTTAAAGAAGTTTTTTATGTATTGTTGATCTGTTATTTTTGATAAATAGGATTAATAGGATTTTGGATCATATAATCATATTCTTCTTTATACATTTTTTTTATTGCAATATTAATTTTTTATAAACGTTCCTTTAAAATTTGATTTTTTTTTAATTCAAATTTAACACGTAGTTTTAAATCGATTATAGTGTATATGATATGTGTGGACTACCTGACATCGACATGTTTTTGGTTTTGAGGTTTGCCGTAACTGTAAAAATATTAATTTCTTATTCTTGGCTGAAGTTTACTTTGCCCTATTATACCCTCCACCATATATAGTGAGGGTATATATCAGTTTGTCATTCCGTTTGTAACATGTCGAAATATAGGTTTAAGACCCCATAAAGTATATATATTCGTGATCCTTAGCAATTTTAAGTAGATTTAGCGATGTCCGTCTGTCTGTCTGTTGAAATGGCGATAACGACGCGAAGGCGCAAGCGGGGGTGCCTATTTTTACCCAGATTATTCAACATCCTCCCGAGCAGTTTGGTATTTAAAATGAGCAAAATCGGTTAAAGTTATGAGTAAAAATGTGAAGGTACCTCTAAATTTTCCATACAAATTTGAACAATTTTTCTGTATCTATTTTTTTTTTCTGTTAAGTAAGTAAAAATGTTATTAAGTCTTATTGTTCGATTACATTTATTGTCTTACATACTATGAGAATAATAACATTCTTAGAGCTATATGTGTGTTACTCTGATAACTAAGTTAACGTAAAAATCAACAATATTAAAGTCGCTAACAGAGCAGACCTCTGTAAATAACATTGCTAAAACTAAATAACAAAAGTTCGTTACATAAATTGACAAAACATATTCATATTACAGTTCATGCAAAATTTAGTATATACGTATATCATCTTCAGCCCCTATGGTGGAGGGTATTCAAAGATTCGGCACAGCCGAATTTAGCCCTTTTTTACTTTTTTTTTTTTATAGATTAAGTAAATTTATGTGATACTGACAAATTACAGTAAGACTCCAGAAATTCGGAAAATATTTTGTGCTACTGACAAGTAGAGAGTTAGTCAGCGTAAATTTTAAAAATTTCTTGTTATTTTACAAAAATAAAAAAAGTGCAGACGTTTTTGTTAAATGTGTGCACCCGCTTACTTGTCCCCTAAAAGGGAATTCTTACATTGTTTCCATCTGGGAAACAAATTAAGTTTTAACTTTTGTAAGCATAATTTGTAAATACAATCAATTTATTTGTTATAATGACGAAATTTTAATTGAAAATGTGGTAACTTTGCAATTTACTCTTTTCAGTGTGTGTATATAAATTCAAAATAACACGTATAATACATATGAAAGACAAGATTTGGCAACACTGTTGTATGTAAAATTTTTTTCGTCACCATAACCACTTCTATTTACATTGATGCTGTCGTAGTCATCATAATGAACAACTTGTTTGAGTTATTAAATTTTTTGCTCTTTTTTTTTAGCTGGATAAACTTTTTAAATATTTATATAGGAAAATATATTTTCTGTTAAAATATATTACACAACATATTTTTCATGAGTTATCACACGTTAAATGTTGATGGTTTTATCATCAACTTTCCTGTACTAAGTTAAAGCAAATGTTTGAAACAAGTTAATGGTGGCGCCATATAATGATACTGCACATGGAGCATCACAAAAATAATTTCTGCATAGGCAAAAAGTACGGCGATGTACAAATAGTTGACCCATGTTGAGAGTCGAAAATTCCATTTAGATAATTATAAAGAAAACAGGTATGTTTGGCGATCGCACACTTGACGCTACAAATTGATATCTAATTAAGGACACAGTTTATTGGATATGGTTCCTATAAATTCTGTTCTGAGGAACAGTAATGAAAGGTGAATTTTCTCAGATCTTGCCAGAGATACAATTACGGTATTATACAATCGTTCTTAACCTACATAAGTTTTTCATATCCATAGTTTTCGGTAAAATGTAGAGTTAAAATACAAAAATGAATGTAATATGTCAAAACTTTTATATGACATGTTGATGTAAAATGTTACTACATATATGTGTATGTAAAAAAAAGAAGACAACCAACTCTTAAGAAGTAAAAATCGTAGACAAAGTATTGAATTTATACCATGTCAGAACACAGACGAAAAGAGAGACAGTTAAAAGTATAATATATGTGTGGATTTTTAAGTTTTAAGGTGAAAACCTTTAAAGAACGTAACTGCTAGATGAGTCGAGATCTCAACTATATTATTCCGAAAAAGATAAACAAAATGCTAACAGCTTGTTGCTGGTTTTTCTTTTTCTTTCTTTCATAATATTTCATACAAAAAGCCATATGTACATATATTTATCTTTTGAAAGACTTTTACACTCATATGTAAAATTGTAACTTTTTATTTGATTGATGTTCTGATGTTTGTTCTGGTGCTGCTGCTGTCTGCTACTAAATATAGTCTGTGTTGATGACTGTGTTGCTCCACTGGAGCTGATGTTTTTTTTTCTTGTTGTAGTTAGTTAGTGTGAATGCATTAACTATGCGGTTAGGAGGCATTAGGAAATTAAGTGAAAAACAAAATTTAATACTGACACTTTGAGTTTGTTTTTATACTGTGTACTATTAATACTTGTATCCATGGAATATCTATCTATCTAGGCAGGTATTCTCTCGGCATTATTCCTTAAAACTATTTTCATAGTATGCGTGTTAATTTATTCTAATATATGAGACATTGTTTAATAGTTTGGTTTTTTATGTTTAAACAAAAAGTAGCAACAAACTGAATTTTGTTTAAAAACTTTTTAAACATAATGTTTATGTAACATAAACCCAACATTGTTATAGAGTAACATAACTTTTAAAATAATTTAAATTAAACATTTAACTTTATGTTACAGTTTTTTTTCTATATTTTGTTGTAAAGTCATTTAAATACAGGGTTTTTGAACTTAACACATACATTTTGAAAGTCTCATTATTTTCTTGGACCCACAGAATAATATATGTACATGGCGATTTGCAAGGTGGATTTAGTGGTATCAAGTCAATCACAAAGGTCTAAGGAAAGTATGCTTAGACCCACATCACGTTACCATGTTTTCGGAAAAATCCGCTTGGCAGAACCGAAATAGATCTTAGGCTGTCCGCGCGAAAAAGAAAAAAAATTAAACATGGTTAGGACAATCATAATAGAAGAGCATTAAATATTTTTTTTAAATAATATGGAATGGAACGTTAACTTCTCGATTTCGTTCGGCGTTGCATTCCTTATTGTTCACCGTGTTGTGTTCCAAATCCGTTATTCCCCATTTAAATTTGTATAGTTACGATTTATGCCAATGTTTCATACCATTTCATTCTTCTTTACCTGATTACAATTAGAATCAGCAATGTGTAAATTTTCTCACTGGGACAAAGGGTGACTTATTATTTTTTTCAATGTATATTACTTTTGCTTTGTGCTAAAAGGTGGTACAACAATAATGCACGATGTTAATTGTGAGTCAGAGGTTAACGTTAAGTTTTTTGCCCAACTTAATTTGACGAAAATGGGCTTTCAAATCAGAACGCCCTTCTTGATTTTTTTGATCAGCATAATGGATAATAAGATAATTCTCTGAAAACTTTTTGTTTTATTTACAATTAACATCGTGCATTATGATTGGACCACCCTTTATAAAGGGTGTCCCAAGAAGAACGCAATTTTTAAATCTGGCAACATTCGAAGTGTCATTGTTTGACATTTGAACAATTGTTATTGTTTGCTAGTAGAAGGTACGAGGTTAGTAAAAATGGAGCGCTACACGAATGAACAACGCATTCTCATTGTGAAATTGTTTTACCAAAATGGTGAAAGTTTTGCGGCTACAGTTCGCAAATTGCGATCAATTTGGGGTCACAATAATGCTCCAAAAGAGTCAACTGTAAAGAGATTAATGGATAAATTTGCCGAAACTGGGTCTGTTAGTGATGTAAAGACAACAACGCGCCATCGACCAGGTCGATCGATCGAAAATGTCGCAGCTGTACGTGATGATGTCGCTCAAACTCCATCCACCTCAATTCGACACCGAGCTCAGCAAATTGGTGTCTCCAAATCCACTTTGCAGCGAATTTTGACGAAAGATTTGCATCTTAATGCATACAAAGTTCAATTGACTCAGGAACTGAAGCCAGCTGACCATGGACAGCGAAGGGAGTTCGTTAATTGGGTATTGGAGAGACAACATAAAAATGCTGATTTTGCCGATAAAATCATCTTCAGTGACGAGGCCCATTTTCATCTTGATGGCTTCGTCAATAGGCAGAATTGTCGCATTTGGGGTGAGGAAAATCCTCGAGCGATTCACGAGAAGCAAATGCATCCTCAACGTGTCACTGTGTGGTTTTTGGGCTGGAGGAATCATTGGACCTTTTTTTATGAAAATGAGGCAGGTCAAGCGCAAACAGTCAATGGTGTTCGGTATCGTGAAATGATAACCAGTTTTTTCTTGCCTAGAATTGAAGAAATGAATGTGGAGGACATGTGGTTCCAACAAGACGGCGCCACATGTCATACAGCCAGAGAAACAATTCAATTGCTGCATCAGTCTTTTCCCGGTCGTGTTATTTCGCGTTTTGGAGATCAGAATGGTTTACGCGAATAAGCCGACGACGACTCAAGCCTTAAAAGAGGAAATTGGACGCTGCATTAATGAAATACCGCAGCATTCATGCAAAACGGTCATTGAAAATTTCATTAAAAGATCGCGTGCATGCCAGCAAAGCCGCGGCGGCCATCTGCACGATATATTGTTCCATACATAACCTCATTCTGTCTACTTTACGATATAATAAAGTTTCACGATTTTTTTTTAAATATCTGTGTTTTGTTTAAAATTTAAAAATTGCGTTCTTCTTGGGACACCCTTTATATTGCAAGCCATGTTATCGCGTAATAGAATAAAAAACGATATTTTTTGTTCAGAAACAAGGCGATCGAGCCCAATATTTTGCAATCCTTAGACAAAATGTTGATAAATTATACTTAACAAGTAAGACCAGCAAAGACGGCCATGACTATCAAAATTCAGAATTTCAGAATTCTTGTACAATATTAAAACACCAAATTTTTCCAGAAGTTTAAGCAAACTTTTTTAAAATTTTTGAATATTTAATAAATTTTTGATTGATATGATTAAAACTTCATTGACAATGCTGGAGTAATTCACGCTGCAGAGTGGGGTGTACTAAAATGGAAATGATATTGTACTAAAAATATGTTAGTACGAATGAGTAAGAAACAATTTTCACTTTGCAGATTAAGAAATTAAGAAAATTAAAATATTTTTTTTTTTAAATTATATTTAATTGAAACTGGATTTTTTTTTTGTAACTTCAGTCGTGTTTACCAGAAACAGTTATATTGTTTAGTTGAGTTAGTTAACTACATAATATTCTGAGTGTACAATTTTTTATTTTTTTTTGTAAATCATGATGTCACATAGGACAATATTCAACCTGATCTCAAATGTTGGGCGCCAATTTTTCTTTTGATTGGAAATCAAATATAAAAATATTGGTATATTGGACTAGGAGTCATATATTATATTGGCTTGATCTGCTTATATTTTACTCCAGTGAAGCAGTAAAGTCATTGATTAATTTCTAAATTCAGAAAAATTATGTAATAGCATTACAGTTGGCAGTAAATTTCGTTGTCGTAATCTGTCTAAAAAAAGAAAAGGAATTTGCATAAAAACAAAAATTCACAACTAAAAATATTTAGATAAAATTATTTTTTTTAAAAGTGGCGATTGTGCCCATTTAAGTCAAAAGTCATTTCATTTATTCTTCAAATGTATTATTGTTATAAATATGATATATTATTGTTAGTAACGCCCATTTGATTTCTTGCCAACAATCTTTAACCCTCAAAAATATAATGTAATACACGCTCTTTATATGAACAAAATAACAAACAACTGGTTGAAAAAACTCTATAAACTGTTAATACTTATGGATAAATGGCAAATAAACTAAAAATCAATTGCCAACAGACACGCATGTAATCACATGAAAAAAGATAAAACTATTTTACAGTTTACTTTTCTTGCTTCACCCTCATTCTCCCCTCAAATACTAACAAATTACTTATTCCCACAAAAAAAAAATATTGAAAACCACAATATAAAACACACACTACTTTAATTCAATTACAAATCTCTGTACAAATATCTTGTTTCGTAAACTTCCATCAAGAGTACACCCTTAATTTGCACAAAAAAAGAATCAAAATTTTTTTTAGTTAACAGATTTTTTAAACTGATAACAAGCCATGAATTCATGTAAAACAGCCTAACCTTGGTATAAATTGATACAATTTTTGTCAAGATTTAATCAAATAACATACACACTCCATTATGACATTTATTGCAGTCCTATGCCGCAAATGTTGAAATTTATACTTTTTGTGGTTTACCCTTGTTACAACACACTCTCGCCAAACATTGAAAATGAAATGTGACAAACCCTTAATTTTTGGGTGTTATGTGATAAATTGTGCAAAAAAAAAAAAACGGAAAAAACAATTTATAAATGATACAAACTCTACTTCCTTAATCACCTATTGACAATTTTATTTATTACCTTTTATTGCTTGGGGAAAAAATAAAAATTTATGTTTTTTAAGCATAAAATGTTCATTAATTTTGACAAATTTTAAAAGATTATATTTCTTTTATACATTTGTCATGAATATTTATTTTTGCGTATTTAGGTTGTTAAAAAATTACTTTTCTTTTCTATTAACAAAATTTTATTTTCTTTTCAGCATGAATTTGTCTTCTTTTTTTGCGAATAAAAATGTTAGAAATAATTTTTACTGTTACATATTTTACTTTTCGTGTTTTAGTCTAGACCGATACACAGTCGTCCTCAGGGTTTGGTAGGTTCGATTGAAATGTGAGAAAGAACTGACGTGTTGTTCGAGGACTCTTCTCAGTTTATAAAACCAGTTTTTAAAATCAATAAATTCAACAAATTTTAAATCAATAATTTTCAATCAGTAAATTTTAAAATCAGTTTTTTAAAAATAACCAAACTGTCTTTTAATTTAATTCACTTCACTTTTGTTGTTATTATTTTATAGGGAAACCAGAGGTAAAATTGTCCAAAACTTAGTTTATTCATAGGAAAATATCTCTATAGAATTTCATTAAATTCCCAAATGGTTTGATTAAATAATAGTGCAGTTGAAAACAGAGCTCTCCAAAATGAATTCTATTTTCTAATTTCCTAAAACTTGAATTCGATTTACCTTTAAATCGAATGAATTCACTTTTAAGCAGTCGCAGAAAATTCATTCTGTGTAATGCATTCAATCGAATTCACTTCTAAAGCATTCAATCACTTCTTAAATTCAGTCATTAGGAATTCACTCAATTTTTTACTCATTCAATCGGTCATTCGATTTTTTTTTATGTGATTGAGCAATTTGGGAATGACATTCGGGTGACAAATTGGAAATTATGTTATTTTATGACAGCAAATTTTAAGATTGAATTCACTTTTAAGAAGCATTTAAAATAAATTGCCAAATTGTTTTCAATTTCACTAAAAATCAAAAAAAAAAATCAACAAAATCGAAACAATCGCTCAAAATGAAAAAAATGCCAATTTAAAAAATCTCAAAAATTTGAAAAAGTCGCTAAAATTTGAAAAAACCGCTCAAATCGAAAGAATCGTGAAAAACAATTTTACCGATTTTTATGATTTTAAGATTAATTTTTTCCACTTTTAGCGTTTTTTTTTTGGATTTCGTTTCATTTTTTAATTTTGGTTTTTATTTTTTAATTTTGGCCAATTTTTTTTTTCTAAAAAACTTCTAAATTGTAGGAGTAAAAACTATTGAATTCCAGCGATTAAATAAATCAAAGGACGAAAAACGAAAGAAAACTATTAAAATTGAATCGATTCTCAATTTAAAATTTTTTAATTCATTCGTAAAATTGCAATTTAACAATTCATTCATTGTATAGACAATCAGAATTCAAAGTCTAATTTAGAATAAAATTCCTTAAAAACTGATTGAAAATTGGTAATTTTTTTAAAAGTTTTTGGAAAAGGGGCATCAGCTATGATTTGAGAGAAATGGGTTTTGAGAATTACAAAAAAAAAGTTTTTATTTTATATTATTTTAACATACTTTTGCATATTAGTAGAGAAATTTGCCTTCGAATATCCCATAAACAATTTATAAAATAAAAGTTTTGTACAAACTTTTTCTTTTATCAACCGAAAATCTTTGTAGTAATAAAAAAATACTAAAATTTGCTTAAGTGAACTCCAGAAAAGAAATATTTTAACGTTTATCATCAATACATTTCAAAGCTTAAAGTAGGGTGACCATTTTGACTTAAATCAAAAAAATATTAGTATTTTTTCTATTCAAAAAATCTAAGGTTAAAAACTTTATATATTTTTTTAATCGAAGAATAATGAGATTTTGGTAACTTGTTTTAATGCCTGGTTCCGAATGCTTTCTGCTACGGATAAACTTTTACGTATTAAGAACTGTTTCTCACAAATGCAATAAAGATTCTGAATAATTTTTACTAAAAGAAATGTTAAAGCATTTAAAAAGTGCTTAAAATCACTTAGTCAAAATAAACTCAGATCTGAAACGATTTTTCCGCATAAATGACTTTAGATTTAAATGACTTCTTTCTACAAATCTTAATTAAATTTTCTCATAAAAAATCAATCAGATTAAAAACTTTATCATATGGAAAAATCTTTTTTTAGAATGCTTTTTGCTATCTTATGGCCCCATCATTTAAACTTTTAGAGTTTAAAGTATTTTCTATAGAAAAATATTGAATTTTTTTAGAAATGTTAATTAGTACAAATTTTTAAAAATCAGCATAACATAACATGATTATTTCAACAATACATTGAATCAGTTGAATGATCAGTTATGTATACTGATAAACGTAGTACAAATTGGTCATCCTATTTAAAAAATGTTTTTTTTTGTAACAAATTAATGATAGTTTTAGACTTTGATTGAAAACATATTTTTACTAGAATGCAATTGAAAGTCATTGTTATATACTGCTAAATCTTCCAATAATGGACACCACTCTTTAACCCATAATAGTTACACTGTTCCCTTTTGAACCCAATGCATACTTTTAAATGGTTATATAAATACATCTAACATCTACTTAGTAAAACAACTTACCCAATAAACCTTTTTGCTGGAATTAAAGCTAAAAACAAGTGTTATTCAAGTCAAGTTTTCCAATTTCAAGCCTTGATTTATACTTTAATTACATTTTAATTCAATAGCATATTCCAGCAAAACGGACACTGGAATTCAAGTCGAACATTACAGTGAGAATATACATTAATTCAAGCCTTGAATCACATTTTAATTCAAGTTCGAAAAATATAATAATAACACTTGTTTTCAAGCCCTAACTTTAAGCTTAAACAAAGCAATAAAAACACAGAAATGATTGTTTTTGGTACAATTTATTTACATTCATGTACTTTTTTAAAAATACATACATTTTATTAATTTTGTTTTTGTATATTTGATCTTGATTTGTTGATTGATGTTATCTTTACTAATTCTTTTTTTTATCTAGAAGAGTAAACATTTTGTAGAATCTTTCTGAAGGATGATTGATATCAGGCCAGAGTGGCTTACCTTTTCGTTAAAATCCATGGAAAAATTCAGATTTTATAAAAATCTTCACAGGAAAATTGTAAATTTAAAGAAATGTTTAAATTTTGTTTTATTGACAAAAAACGAATAACATGAAACAAACTATTTTTGACTTAAAAAACTTTTAAAATAAAGCTCATTGATTTTTAACTTTTCAATGTTTTTTGGATAGTTATTCAGGGTTGCTAAATATTTATTTGAAAAACAAAACATTTTTGCCCTTTTTGATGGGATTTTTTTTAAATTTTTAATTATTTTTTTTTAATTTTTACTCGTATTTTGATTAGATAGTGCAAGATATTATTACTCAAAGTAAGTTCTTCATCTGTATATATTCTATACACTCAGAAAAAAAGTTAGTAGAAATATTTGTATACGGTTTTCAATCCCACTAGTTTTGTACTCATTTTTAGTAAACAAATTTTTATTCAGTTAATTTTTTTGCTATTTACATTTTACAAATTCCAGAATTTTTACAGAATATTTACAAATTTTTGTTGCTTACTTCAGAAATTTTTAAAAACCGATTTGCTAAAATTTGCAAAAAGGTTGAAAAAGAAATCGGAAGTGAAAATACTTTTCACAAACGCCTCATGTCCAAAAATAGGACATTTACTTAAAATAGCCCTTAAAACAATTAAAATTTGACCCTTAAATCCAAAAATTTACTAAAAATATTTTTCAAAACAAAAATTATCAAATTAAAACAAAATGATAAATTTGTTTGTTTTTACTTTGAAGTTTTTTAATTTTTTATAAAATATTTTTTGAAAAAAATAAAAAAATGTTGCTCGACATAATATAAATTTGTACATTCGAATTCATATAAGGCAATTTTAAATGAACAAGTGTATCTAAAAATAATTAAGTTAACTGTGCATTTTAAACTTTTTTTAGTAATTTAATTTTTTTTTATATTTTACAATTCATTGAATTTAAGCAATTTACTAAAATTTAGTAGCGCTTACTAATTATTTATACTAATTTGGTTGTACTAATATTAATAATATTTAGTAATTTGTTTTTTGCTAATTTTAGCAAACCGAATTTTACTTTACAAAAGTTTACTAAAATTTAGTAGCGGCTACTTACTTTTCTATTAATTTCATTTTACTACACGTCAGCAGACATGAGTTGCTTAGATTAACAAAAAATACCGCTGGACTCAAATTAACAAAATTTCCCGTAATAACAGCATAATTTTCAGTTTCCATTACTGACTTTTTTTGGTGAGTGTAAGAATCTGTCCGATGGAAGCATAAATTAACCATTTTCGTATTTATTTTAAGCATGAAAACGGTTAGTTGTCTTGAAATAATACAGGGTGGGGCAAAAACCATCATCTGATTTTCTTTCGCTTTAACTTTTGTTTAAGTAAGACTCGTTTTAATTGATTATTACACGCACTCATAAATTAACTTTCAATTAATTGTGAAAATTATGTTCGAAAAATGCCCGCCGTCGGCGTTGATACAAATTTGGCATCATTTGATTACCCGAAGTTGTGAAAATTTCGGTGAACAAACTACTTCGTCATTGCTATGAAAAATTAATGAACAGATGGATTTTTTACGAAAGTTGTTAAATGTAAGGACTACAAAATAAATATAGTGAGTGGCTTTGTTTTACAGATAAAAATGTGATTTTAAACACACCAAGAATTATTATTCCGACCAGGAAAAATTGGATATCACTGGTATGCAAAATATGTTTTCAATAAGGCATTAAATGACTAAAGAATTTAATCATTTACTATAGTTATAAAGTAAAATTAAAAAATTTATATACTTTTCAATGGAATTGTTACAAAAAATTTTATTCTTATGACTTCATAAGTAGGGGTTATTATTAATTAACATTTTGGAAGTTGTTTAAAATGACTTCTTACAAATCGAAAAATTTAAAATATTAACTTCTTTGGATGTTCTGAAATAGAGGTTCGTAAAGAATAACATCCATTTTATTTTGCTGGGTGGTGTCAGGTTGTTACGTTGGGACAGTCAAATCGGGTGATCTGGCTGGCTAAGCCAAATCACAGAAACGCGCTGGAAAGGCGTCCTTCAAAATACGCATTGTGTTGCGTGGAACCACATGTCCTCAAAATCGTCAACTTCCGGTAAGAAAACTTCAGTCAACGTCAACGCCGGTTCGTTCGAAAAATTATGGTTTAATCACATTTTGCGACGTAGCTGCACACCACACGGTGACAGGGCGTAATGCTTATTGACGTGGACGTTGAGATATAAATTGGGCCTCGTTGCACATGATCAATTTTGTTGGAAAATCATCCACATCGTCGTTGGGCTCAAAAATCGCACTTTCTTGAGGAGTATAGCAATTCATTATAATTCACTAAAAAATTTGTACGTATCGACTTCTTGAATGTCAAAAGCGAACTGACATTCATGAAAACTATGATGCCTAGGCTGGCATATGACAAAATTACAAAAAAAAAAATATGATTTACGATAGCAAATTATGATTTACGATAACAAAAATCTGCAGTTAGCTTTAAAAATGGCGCATCTAAAAGGGGTTTATAGAAAATATAATCTATAACTCAAAAGTGGAATCTCTTTGGAGTGGACCCGATTATCTATAATTTTTAAATTTGTTACTCCTGCGACTATTCATCTCGACTATTTTGAATTTTCACTTAAGTTTTATGGTTTGTTTGTACAACTTTTTTAATTGATAATACTTTGGTTTTTTAATCTTTTCTTTTAAAATATTCTTTGACATATTTTAAAGTTCGCAGCCAGCAAAGATGACTCTTTTTAACTCAGATATATTCTCCAAGAAAAATTTGTGTTTTCATAATTTTAAAAGGACGTCTGCATGTTTGTAGTATCGTACAGCCGTAATTAAGACTTACTACATATATATTACCCAGAAAATAATATTATAAAAGATCTTACTATTGATATGTATAATTAAAGATTAATGATGATTTGTTACAAGGCATGACAGCCATAATACTAAATATTATAGTTCAAAAAAATAAAAATAAAAACGCGTGCCTGACTGTAGGTTTTCAAAATATAAAAATTAAAATTTTTATCTTTAAATTACAAACACTGCAGTAACGTGCATTTCAAACACAGCTGGAGATTTAGAAAATTATTTAACTATAGATTTTCCTTCATTGCTTTCATCACAACAGACTAATGCTCAAGTCGCACCACAAGATTAAAAATTATTTAAAAACTCATTTATTTAAACGTATGACATTTCTATTTTTCAAAAACCTCTTCTCCCATAATTCTAAATTATGAATCTATTAATATTTAGTGTAAATTATAATTTATTTATACATTTGAGTTTCCTTTAAAAACATACCCTGTAATTTAAACAAAAAAGGAAAATTCATGATTTAGTTTTGTTGTGTTCCATATCCCATTTGAACCAACACACACACACACACATACACAAAGCCACATAATATCTTTAAATTGTATTGAATATAAAAATAAAACTGCAATTTCTCACGTCTACTTTTAAAGATTAATTCAACAAATCATGAAGTATTTTGTACTTTTCCTCGAAATCGTGCCAAACTACCATAAGACTTTTCATATTTCATTGTTTATTTTTTTTTTTCAGTTGTACTTAAATGAAAATATATTTTTCATAAATTGTTAGGTTTATAAAAAAATTTTGGAACAATTGTTTGTTGTGGTTGGTTTAGGAATGTAGAGGGCACGAAAGCAGAAGTTAAATATTCATTTAAAATATATAGCACATGCATGCATACATATTTTTATTTGAAATCCTCATCCCCCTGTTCTGAAAGCGAAAGGAAATCCTAAAAATTTTTATTTTTCCAAATTTTATATAGCATTTGATAAGAGGTATAATTTGTTTCTGTTGCTATTGTTATTATTGTGAAAATTTTATTTCACTTTATACGACTAACACAAGTACATGTTAATGCAGCATTATTATTGTGTTTTGTGTTATTTTTTTTTTTATTGTTTGTTTCAAAATGTGAAAATTATACATTATGGTGGTTTTTTTATTTTTCGTTTTTCCCCCTAAACTTTGAGGTGTT
The DNA here is from genome assembly GCA_949748255.1 of Eustalomyia histrio. NCBI lineage: Eukaryota > Metazoa > Arthropoda > Insecta > Diptera > Anthomyiidae > Eustalomyia > Eustalomyia histrio. The sequence continues at coordinate 72,567,497 of OX456525.1, forward strand.
CTTTCATTTTGTTTTTAATCGGATGTAAGTTTTGTGGGTTGGTTATTTTGTGTTTTGGCTTTTATTATCGAGATTATAAGTGATTTGTTTAAGCTTTATATGTGAAAGGCAGTAAACTGAAAAATGTAGGAGGGTGTTTTTAATGAATAGCATTAAATTGCCATTTATAAGGATATTTAAGGACTAAATGCAGTGGAAGTGATAATAATTCAATATAAGCGATTTTAAGTGAAAATTAGCAAATAAATTCATTTAAAAGAAATGCTTAGTCCTAATTTTTTTTATTATGGGATCAAAATACAAACATATAACCCTTTCAGTCTTACTATTACCTACAGGGTTAACAAATTTTATAAATTTGACATATAAAAATATGTGCGTGTTTAGTTTTCTTATGCCGCTGTAACTTACAAAAACACTAATCTGATGGGTAAGAGTAAGGTGTTAAGTGGGTTTCGAAGGTTAAAAAAAGTATATTTTTACAATTCTTTTTTATATATCAAATGAAATATTTTTTTCAAACAATTTAGCATATCATCCTTGATATTAAACAAGTACTTTGCGAAATTTTTATTTAAAAATTCTGAAAATTCAGCCATTAGGACCTCATTTCCCTTGACCGCTCACAAAAAAATGTTCTGTCGGCGTAGTAAGGATAACTTATGACTGGTTCATTATAAATTTAAAAAAAAACTATTTTTTTTTGTGAGTATATGTATAAAGGTCATTCCTGAACGAGTTAAAAATAAAAAAATAACTTATAATTCTTGGCCGAGTTGTGAACAAAAAGTCAAAATTTTCACCGCGTATTGTCTCATAAAATAGGTTGTGATGAAAAAATCCTTCGTTCAAGCAATCGATAGTGTTATTTTGAAGAATTGTGCAAAATTTTTAAAAAATCGATTCCTAACTTTTAGAGAAATCATGACAATCAAGAAAAACCCTACTGAAGTTTTAAAAAACAAAAAAAAAAAAAAATAACAAATTTCCGGCCCAATAAATTTAAGAATCTGCAGCGTCGGCAATACCCAGGGCATTCTTTTACTTTTGCTTAGGCCGAATTTAAATGTTTAAGCCCACCCAACGCATTCTGAGTTTCGGATAAGTGAGAGAGGAGAATAAATATGTAGCTAAAATAAAATTGTTAAATGTAAAAAATTTTAGTTTTAATTGTTTTCAATTTTAAATAATTAAAAATTATAAGTAAGCCTGCCAAAATCCGCAAAAAACTTTGTGGAACATTAGTAGACAACAAACAACAACAAAAACGGTTATTTTTATAAAATTAAATATTTAATATTTATAAAATTTAAGTTATATTTAAATTAAAATTAGTGAAATGTAAATAACAGTCTATCCTGCTAAAATTAATAGAAGTATATGCTAACAGCCGTATGCAAAGACATTTAGTTGGTTTTTATAACAGTCATATAAAGAAGATTTGTTGTTGCTTTGAATGTTAATTTGATTTATAAGTACAAAATGAACAAAATGTCTTATGCATATGGCTGTAAAAATACTGCAGATATCTGAAAAGTAGATTTTTATTCTTATTAAAAAACAAGTAATAACATTAAATTCGGATTAACCGATTTTTTTGTTGCAGATAAAATAAAAAATTTAAAATTGACAAAACATTGTATTGTAAAAAACGATTTTTGTGGTAAAAATCGCTTTTGGATGTGAACAAAATTTTTATGGTGAACACAAAATTTTTAAGGTGAACAAAATTTGTATGGTGATTAAAAAATATTATTCACCTCTAGGTGTCTGGTGGAAAAATATTACAAAGCGTTTAATTCACCAGGCATTAATATGAATAGTATCAAAATACACAAACTTGTATTGAAAATTAAAAGGTATCTTAACATTTTCATTAATACATTTTTTTTTATCGATGAACCGATTTGGCTTATTTTTAATACCAAAATGTTCGGAAGAATAACACACATTCGAAGTATAAATGAGTAACCTTGCCTGCATCTTCGCGCCGTTATCGCCATTTCATTCGACAGCATATTTTAGAAATATTTGAAGGTGTAAAACTACGCTGCCCAAAAAATTTTGATAATCGCATAATAGAAAAACGTGCTTAATCGGCCCTGAAGTTTAAAAAACGGTTGACAATGGGAAATTAACCTGCACATCAATTTCAAACTTTTTCCAAAATAACGGGGTTCTGACGATTGATTTTTGTTAAGGAGACAAAAAAAAATATACGTGTGTCGGCGTTTTGATAGTTTACATCGGAATTTCATTTTAGAAGCGGTTTAAGTTTCCCAGCCCTGGCCTATTTTTGCAGCATATCGGTATATAATACTATGTTTTCTTTACATCTGAGGTGCAGGGTATGTTCAACAACTTTGTATGACAAATATTTTTGTAGAACATATTAACCCTCTAACTCCCCACATAGCGGCATTTTTGGCTAAATTCTAACAAATTGTAAAAACCACCCTGAAAAAGGCAAGGGGCGGTGATGAAATGTTCTACAAAAATGTTGGCCATAAGATTATACTACATATCTCAGAACACACCAAAGCACAAAACTTAACACAAATACCAAAAACCAGACAGGATTGCTCATGAAATTTTTATGAAGATTTTGGGATGACCTAAATATTATATAGGTGATCCCAAAATCTGACTTATAATATGTTGGTCATCCCAAAATTTGACTAAAAATCTGATGAGCAATCTTGAATTTGTGGGTTTTTGATGTGTTTTAAGTTTTGGATTTTGGTGTTCTGACATATATTTTGATAAAATAAAAAAAATTTGATGCTCGATAAAAAAAAATTTAAATTTTGTACTATACTATTAGTAATATTTAGTAATATAATATTAGTAATATATTTTAGCATTTTACAAAAGTTTACTAAAATTCAGAAGCGGCAGCTAATTTTTCTACAAATTTCATTGTACTACACGCCAGCAGATATGTGTTGCAAATTAGCAAAAAAAAAAAAAAAAAAAATACCGCTGGGCTCAAATTAACAAAATTTCCCGCAAAAATTTCAGTTGCCACTACAGACTTTTTTTTGGTGAGTGTACAAATACTCGTACTTCAATTATTCTAAATTCCGTATTAGATAAGCCTTTTTCTTAAGTTCTTTCTTTAAGTGTTTTTATTAAAGAAATTATTTAAATAATAGCCCTGAAAATAGCCAAGATAAAGCTAAGAAAATAGTTAATGTCATACGGGCTTTATTAGGGGAAAATGGAGATGCATTAAATTGCCCTTGGTAAAATCTTAGAAGATTTTAATTTTTTAATAAAAAAGATATTTCTGAGTACTTGATATTATTTTTCTATATCTAAAAATAATATTGTTAATGGAATTCCCGAATATTAAGCCTTAAGGGCTGTTGGGGTATATTTGACACTATGAAATTAAATTTGATTTACATATTTTGTTTTATGAAATTAAATCGTTTTATCACATATATTTCTTATTTGTGTGCCCCTTTACTTATATCAGAAACTGCTATCAACAACTAAAAATCAAACTATAGAAAACCAACAGCCATTATCATTTTATACTTTAAACAATTGACGACATTGTTTTTACTATGTCAGTGACACTCTACATCAAATGCATCATACTTATGTGAATATGAGTATGCAAATGTATACCAACAACAAATGAAAAATGTACTTCTTGTCAAAAAGTGATATCGCAGAAAGTCGCTAAAATTTCAATAGTTTAGTTGTTTTTGCTGTATTCACCACCTAATTGTTAACAGTTGAAAATAACTATAAATTACAGTTGATTTAAATGGAAATACAGTTATTTTAGTTCTTATAGCAGTTCACTCTACCTACATAATTTCTTCAGTATAGTTGTATTTGGCATAATTTATGACCTACATATAAAAAACCATGATTATCCTTATTACAATTTAAAAAAACAATATTTTATATAAAAGTGAGATTTTTATACAGAAAATGAATGTTATGGCTTAACATTTCATATTCATATAAACCGCATTGAATGTGAACGAGACACACTTCTACAATGTGATACTAAAGTTTACTACTACAACTATGACATGTACTATTCATATAGTATTGACTCAATACAAATTTTATATTTTGGTTAAAAACATATCACCAGCAGTAACAACATGTAATATCATCATCACCAATACTACTATCAACAGCATCGCCAGAAAAACCAACAACACCGATTTTTTTGTTGTTGAAAATAAATGCATTTTCCTGCTATTGCTGCGTCAACTATAAATATTCTAACATTTATACAACATTGTATTTCTCTTTTTTATACCCTACACCACTACGTGGTCAGAGTATTATAAGTTTGTACTGATATTCGTAACTACCAAAAATATCGTTCTGAGACCCACCTTATAGTATACAATCGACTTTTGACAATTTAATTCGTTTTATTGGTCCAAGGATTAATCCTATTGATTTTGGATAGAATCAGTACATATTCAGACCTATCTTCCATCTGAACAGTATTAAGGCGCATAAAGCCATTAATATCTGTTGACAATTTGGGTTGTGATTGTTGCTTCCCAACAAAACCACACATTACCAAATAATGGATTACTTTACACCTTACTTCACTGATGAATTTTACAGGCGATGAACCTCAAAGTAATGTATATACCCATTACTTTAGAGGTACGAGAATGGAAAAAGTACTGTGTCTAGAAATAGATTTTTGAAAAAGAGGAATTTTTATTAAAAAAAAAATATTACAAATATTTTAAACATTATTAAAAATAATGTGGTCATGATGGGAATCGAACCAGGGAACTCTGGTTGCCAGCCAAGAACTCTACCCACTGAGTTATCGCGCATATAGTATTTGATTGCTTTCAACTTAAATGAATTGTTGCGCTTCTTTTTTTTTTTTTTGCTAATGTCAAAACAAACAAAAATTACAATTTTGCTTACGTAATCAATAATCCGTAACTTATTACTTTATGCTTGCAAATAATGCAAAAGGTAACGAGCTATCATTACAAGGTAACGCATGAGAATATCGCACCTATTACCAAAGTTTTGCTGGACAATAAATTACACCTCCAAATTTAAAATCGGACCATATTTGGAACTAGTCCCTAATTAAATCCATTCATCCTCCCGGTATTTAAATTAATTTTTTCATTCAGATTTATCTCTATGTTTTTTTTTGTCCCGTTCATAAGCATCAAGACCTTTGTTAGAATTTTTTTATTTTTTTTTTTCCTCAATAAATTCTTCTTAGTAATTAATATCGAAAGGAGATAAAAGTTTTTAAGCTTCAAATATGGCAGCACTGTAATTGCGAGAGATGATAAATCTGAGAATATTTGCTGCCCGCCATTAGATGCAGAGTTTGCGTAAATTTTGAACCTTTTGATTTTCTAGTGCTGTTATGTTATTTAACTTCGGTGGGGTTAAGTGCTATTGCAAAACCGCAGAAGGACGTTATGAAATGTATGAGGGAAAGAAACTTCATCCATATTATTTTTCTAAATTGATATTGCTGTCGCTAGGAATTAAACCCGCAACCATATGTGTAACAGTCTAACGCGCTAATCATTGCCCATAAATTTTACTTGGTGTAGGGTATCACGTAGTCAGTATGCCTGACTTTAGTTTTTGTACAAATGTTTTTGATACCCCCGTATTCTTGATGGTATGCATGTATGTTGTATGTTTTTTGATAAAAGTGTGACTCTGAGACTATGTAACTATTTATGGTTATTCTAACATAAAACCAGTGTTGCCACAAGTAAGCTTGGAAATTACCCATGGTACAAAAAAATTTACAAATTTCTCAGGTAATTTCTAATTCTTTCAAAATAATTTGGATATGTGATAGAGAACAACACTTAACAGACACGTTTTTCTTTCGTCGGACAATTTTCAATTAAAGAGAGAAAAAAGGACGGCGAAAAATTGGGACGTTTTCCTTAGATTTTTAAGATAGAAGAGTCTCATATTTTTTCTAAAGGGGAAGTTTGAGATATCTTAAGGTTTATTCATATACAGATGAAACAGTTTCATTGTGACAACCGAAATTATTGCCAATCGGACGGGTTGGTTGCAGCAACCGAATTATTTAGTTGTTGCAACTAAATGTATTCCTGGGTCAATTGAAAAATTATGTTCAAACCAAAATTCTGTTGTATAACCGAATTTCCGTTGCCACAAACAAAAATATCGATAACCCCAACCGAACCATGCGGTTGGCGAAAAATTCGGTAATCACAAAGAATCTGCTTTCTATGTGTAGGATTTTTAAATCCTATGAATCTGAAAGCCTTTACAAAGGAAAAAGTTCTCAGAATGTGAAGAGTCATTAAATTGTATGTATAAATTCCTTGAAATCTGAAAATTATTTTAACAAAAAGTTTTTTCTATGTATTCCTATTTTGTAGAACGCATTTCTATTAGTAGAATATCTATTTATAGAATACTATAATCTATTAATAGAAAAAGCAATCAAAAATTAAAATCAAAATTTGGAATTTGTAAATGTAAAATGTAAATTCGGAATTTGTAAATAAGATTCGGTAATTACAACAGTATTAAAAATTTATAAAAGTGATGAATCTGTTTTCTGTGTGCAGTTTTCTTATCAATGTTTAAACCTTTAGTATAAGATTGGGCAACTAGAAAACACATATCCGTTAAATTTTCCCCATTACAATATGTCCAAAGATCCAAGTTGGGAGACCTCTCTTGTTAGTCATCAGATTGGATCGCTAAAAATAATACATATTGATTAGTTTTATCTCCTCTCTCTCATATATCTGAATTTTACCGAAATTGGTACTTTCATTTGTAAGCTTGCTAGATTCGAATTTTTTAAAAACTCTCTGAGTGGAATTGTTATATAAATTGGTCTTCATAATCCTTAAGTTTTCTATAAATAAAAGTTTAAGGAATATTAAATTACCCGCAATGTGTGTAGTTACACATAAAGTGGCAGCACTGCATGCAACACACATTCATTTGAATATGTTTATACATGTAATGTGGTTTTTGTTAGGTTTGTAAATTTGTATGCGGTTACACTTTATAATATTTTATTAAGGTGACCAATCATGTGTAACGTAACATTTCCGGGTTAATTTTAAAATATTTTTTCTATATTTTATGTTTGTGGATTTAAATTATTTGCATACATTGGTTTTTAGAAAAAGTTTTTAGAATTTTCTGTGCAGAAAAATGTTCAAACAATTAAAGTGTTTTACATAGAATTTTTTTTTATAGAAGAACCACCAAATAGAAATCTTAAATAAGAATTTGCAAGGGTCATTTGTAAGTAATATATTTGATAGTCTTATGTTTTAGTGTTTGTTTTTCGATGTTCGTGCCTTTTTGGGTTTTTATAAAATATTTACCTTTCAATATAAAATAATCCGAGACAGCTACAGGTTGGTTGAAAAGTTCCTGCGCTCGAAATGAAAGAATACTCTTTTTGTTACGAAACATATTTTTTTATTCAAAATAATCTCCTAAAAGCTCAATACACTTGTTCCAATGATCTTCCAATAATTTTATCCCATCCTTATAATGGTTTTCCGGAAGCTCTGCAAAATAACCGTCTACGGCTGCTATGGCCTCTTCATTCGACGAAAAATGCTTTCCACGAAGGAATTGTTTGAGATTTCTGAAGAGATAGTAGTCACTGGGAGCCAAATCTGGTGAATACGGTGGATGTTCAAGCAATTCGTACTTTAACTCTTTGAATTTAGCCATCGTCAAAACACTTTTGTGAGCAGGTGCATTGTCTTGATGAAAAATGAATTTTTTTCTTCTTTAAACCAGGTCTTTTCTCACGAATTTTTTCATCCAGCTGATCCAAAAGGCTGCAATAATATTCAGAGTTGATTGCTTTACCTTTCTGAAGATAAACAATCAACAAAATTCCTTTTGCATCCCAAAAAACTGATGCCGTAACCTTCGTTGCTGATCGTTGTGACTTCACCTGCTTTGAAGCTGAACAACCAGCTTCAGTCCACTGTAAACGTTCTTGTTTCAATTTAGGATCATGGTGGTAGATTCAAGTCTCATCCATAATAATAAAACGACGCAAAAAGTCGCTTTTATTCGGCTTAAAACGCTCCAAATTACGCTGAGAAATTTGTTTTCGATCTAGTTTTTGTTGAATTGTTAATGTGTGCGGCACTAACTTTCCAAACAGTTTTTTCATACGTAATTCTTCATGTAAAATATGGAGTACTCGTTCGTCTGAGATGCCTATGGCATTAGCAATTTCATACTAAATCAAACTTGGATCTTCACTAACCATATTATGTACCTGCTCAATGATTTCTGCTGTGGTTGCAGTTTTTGGTCGTCCTTCGCGTGGATCGTCTTCAAGGCTGGTACGACCACGTTTAAATTCACCAGCCCAAAATTTAACGGTGCGTTTCGAAGGTGAGGACTCCTTATACACTTCTAACAATTGTTCATAAATTTCCTTTGCTCTTAAACCCTTCAAAACAAAGAACCTAATGACTGCACAATATTAAATTTTTTCCATATTAAAAAAAAATCAATGACACGTCAACTTCAAATGGCTTGTAAACAAAGAAAGAATTGACAGAATGACCTGCAACTTTGCATGTGTTCTCAGGAAAGTTATACCAACTTGAGAAAAAAAAAGTTTAGAGCTAGCAGTGGTGAGCGCAGGAACTTTTCAACCAACCTGTAATTCTGGTGAACAAGGTGCAATTTGAACTTTAATTGTTTGATTTTGTTCATCGCAATAGTCTTTTTTTCATCGCTTTAACGCTACAATAAATTAGCATAATACTCGCCGTTGATTGTTTTCTCTATTTGAAGATCAATAAAAATTATCCCACAGACGGAACTGCGTTCTTTGGTCGCGATTCTCCTATTCCAGTTCACTGCTTTGACTCTTCCTTTATCTCAGGTTTGTAGTGGTGGACCCATGTCTTATCCATGGTTACGAATAGGCTATATTGCGGTGTATCATCGCCAAACACTCTATTAAAAAATCTTCACGATGCTGCCATCTTGCACGGCAGCCATCTTGCGCACAACTTTCTCATTTTAAAACTCTCAATCAATGTGCGAAGTCTACAGGTCCACTAATTTTGGTACCCCCAGCTTGTTAAGATTTTCGACTTGTATAGAGTATAGATTAATTAATAATTAGAAAAAATAGTTAATAAAAATCTTAACAAGCTAAGCAACAGCAAACGAATTGAAAAAAGGGAAAAACTTGTTAGGAGAATTTAGAATAGTAATGTGAGAAATCACAAAAAATGGGATCATGGGGATTTCTTATGCACATTAAAATAACTATTTCTTTAGAAAATTACTTTTATTTTTGCTTGAAAAAATAAAAATCAAAAAATAACTTATTTTTGCTCAAAAAAATATAAATCAAAAACTATTATCAACTAATTTTTATAAAAAAAAGGAATAATTATTATGGACCGTGTTTAAAACACTGGTCAATTGACACATAAACTGAATTTTAGGAAAAAAAACTTTAGTAAATAATTTTAATATTTATTAAAATTGTATATAAGAGGATTACTCAAAACAACGCAAAATTTTCCCCGAGACAACAATATATCTGATCTACACTTGGTATCCAATTATTGAGTACGAATAAAGCGCATCATTATCCCTGCAAACATTGGGGTACGAAATTGTTATTATTGCGACAATTATTATTTTCTTATTGCGGATGATCCCCCCTTCGGGAATAAATGCCGATTCAAAACGATACTTCCAAAGCAACACTTCTGGAAGATAAATCGGCGATATTGCTAAATAATCATTTGGGAGAAAACTAGAAGATATTGCTAAGTTATCGTTTGGAAGACAAAAAGAAGATAACGCTACTTTATCACCCTGAAGATCAAGATGCATCGAAGGGTATTCAGCAACTGAAGTGTCTTTGGTTTGTTTCTTTTGTCCATGCGATTCTTTGCATGTAGAAAATACTTTGCAACAACACTAATGATATGTGTTGTTGCATTTGGAAAAAGGGTATAGCATCTGAAATTATAAGAAAAAATAATAGTTTAGTTTTGGTTGGGCAGTTGTACTATTATGGAGAATACAATCATGAAATCCTGGTTATTTAGGACAGATCGAGATTTTTCGGGTTTTGATATAAACATTCCTTACAATTAGTAATTCGTTAATATTTACCTTTAAAAACACAAATAAAATTTAATTTGTAATTCTTGGTTTATTTCTTGTAGTAAATTTTCTAAGTAAATTTGGTTGCACAAATATCCTGAAATTTTATAATAAATAATTTTCTTATTGCTGATATTTTGAGAATATTGCTTAAATATCCTATAACTGATATTAAAAAGATATTAAAAGTTACCTTGAAAAAATCAATACCTTTGCGATAAAAATACTTTACAAATGACAAAAAAGTAAATTAAAATTTTAATTTTCTATAAATTTTCTTCAAACTGATAAAAAGGAAATGTAAACTAAATATTGCTTTTATGTTTTTCTTCCAAATAATAAAAGGAAGATATTGTTTTTTTGATCACCTTTGGAGTATATCTGATAATCACTAGTGAAAAAGATATAATTGTAGAATTAAAACCAGTTTTTTTCGGCTCTTCTCAATACAAAACAAAATTGTTTGGTTGACGACTGTGGTATATCTCGTTAAGAGTTTATTGTGCGAGTCACAGCCTTTTGAGGGTTGCCGGTTTGATTCCCGGTCACGGCATACACTTTTTAGAAATAATTTTTCTGTATAAAATAAACTTGGTAAACATTGTTGTTTAAACGGTTCTGGCAATAAACTAAAATATTATAACAAATAAATCTGTATTTTGCAAAAGTAAAAATTTTTAAACTTTAAAAAAAATTTTAAAAATAAGAAATTCAAAAAAATATTTTTTCGTTAGCGTAGAGAAAACAGGGTATATGGATAAATTCCAAAGTTATGAAAATGTTCCACTACATTAATAAAAGCAGGGCGTATAAGTGTTGACTTCTAGCACAAATGCAACCCTCATAAACCCAATATATTTTAATCAAATTAATCTTTTCACATTCACAAAAACATTATGGTGGGTATAAAAATCGGTAACGTCTAATTCAAGCAGTTTTTTTTTTATAAAACTTGGTCACTCTAAATCTATCATCTGTCTTTCTATTGTTTAACCACAAAGTAAAAGAAGAATTGCTTTTCATTGCGACAATACTATCCTCGACTACAGTAAAGTATGTTAGAATGTATTTGTAAGAGTGGCAAAAAACCAAAGTATATTTTAAACACTACAACTACTCTGACGTACATACATAACAAGCATTCCGAAAGCATGACAGCAATAAGTTGTAACTAACAGCAAACAACAACATTGCAAGCAGCAGTAGCAGCATCACTTACAATAACTGCAAAAATACTAACAATAAAATAACAATATCAACACTCTCCTTCCTCTTCTTCACCATCTATCCCTGCAAACCTAATGTAGGTTTCTGTATAACAAATAAACGTTAACTTTAAGCATTGCATAGCAATTTTGTATGCAAATGTTGTCTAAAGTTATCCGGTTACAGTGTGACCAACTTTAATAATATGCACAGCAAAAAAGAGGAACTAAAATCTAAAATAACCAACATTTATATAAACATACAATAAATGGCAATTTAACAAAAGGCAAACAGAGGTTTAAAAAATGATTTAATTTTTTGGATTTAAATAATCATCCGTCTTTGGAAATATCGCACTTGGGTAACCATATATGTTTTAAAAAATTTCACAAAATAAATTAAATATAGTTTTTGTTTTGTTTATCGTTTAGGAATAAAGGACATTTGCTAGCAATTATAATCTTAAACATAATATAAAGAAATTACATAATAGTGCAGGTCATTTTTATCATTGGGCACTATTTAATTAACTGTAATTTCTATAAAGAATTTTTAAAACATAAATTTTGAGATAAAATATGTGATAAAGTTCGTAAATGGCCGTATTACGTTGGGCGCCGAATTGTAACAGAAAACATGTGCAAGATGTGTTGGGATCCCACAAATTATGGAATTCATTCTTTTGAAGCTCATACAACTAACAAAACCTCTTGGTGTATTTGCAAACGAAAGCACCTACTTTATATTTTTGTGATAACCAAAGGATAAGAGAAAAGAGTTTGGTTGTTGTGTTAAAGTTGTTGCAAGAAAAGTAGTAAAAGTAATAACGTTTGATACTAAAATATTTTTTTACAATATTTTAACCACAACCAACTAATAGTAAAATAGGTACCAAATGTAAGGAAAAAAATAACTAGAACAATAATATAAAATGGTTAACATGAACAATGTTGTTTTTTTATTTCGTGCTAGTAAAAAAAAAAAAAACTAACACACACAAAACAAACAAACACACAAAAGGACAGCGAATACTATTACGTTTTTGTACGAATTTTGATTATAACCAAACGGATAAAAATTCAACCTTATTTTTGCCACATTGAAAACTGAATTGTTTGTGTTTTAAAAATGGGTTAAAACATTACAACTAACTTTTAGCAAACTTTTTTCTCGTTGATATTGAGAGCAATTTTATGTGTTCTTTTATTTTCGTGTGTTGATGCAGCTAGTAGCAGTTTGCTACTGTTGCTGCAAACTTTAAGTAACGTCAATGGTAAATATAAATGTTGATGTCACCTCTACTCATACTCATCACAAAAATCATCTTAATCACATTGTTTGGTTTTGTTATTGTATTCGTATCGTCCTTTTTTAAATACTTCTTGATATCTACACAAATACAAGTTACTAACACGTACAGTATTGCGCATATCAAAAGAAGCAAAATGCAAAAAAGTTATTATACCTACCACCATATATGGTAAGTGTATGTATATATTAGTTTGTCATTTCGTTTGTAACATGTCGAAATATAGGTCTTAGAACCCATAAAGTATATATATTCGTGATTCTTATGCAATTTTTTATCGATTTGGCGATGTTCATTTTTCAGTCTGTATGTCTTCTCTTGTTTTTTAACCAGTCCCTTAGAATTGAATAATATTTTATATTCACCTTAAATACGTTCACTTCAAAAAATTTGTTTCACCACAAAATTTTTTTTCACCACTAAATTTTTTTCACCTTAAAAAACTCGATATTTCATATTTTCTTAACAACAAAAATTGGTATTGCCAAAGATTTGTTCCAAATAAGACTGTTATTTATTTTGTATTATTCTACCACACCCATAAGCGGAGGTATTTGCATCCACTGTCGAAACATTGACTAACTGAAATTCTTCAATAAATCCAAATTTTTTTAAAATCAATAATTTGTTCTTTTTATTCCAATCTGCTTGAAGTATAAACATTTTTAAAACATATTTTTAAACCCAATTTTAATGGATTTTTTTAAATTTCCATTATGTTTTTTTAAGCTTTTCAAAAAAAAGCAACATTAAAATTTTAAAGCCAATTTGTGGCGACACTGAATGAATACTTAATTTTTTTTTTATTTGTAGTTATAGCCAAATTTTTAAAATATCTTTTAGTAATATCTGTTATGTCAACTATAGATCCGAATATATCGATTTTTGAAGTTGTGTCGTCATATGGCGACACTAGGGTGGGCGGCACAAAATGTGTTAACATATTAAAAATCTATGCAATTTTTTTACAATCATTTTTAACCGATATTTAATGACTTTTGCATTTTTGTTAATTTTATTACGGGAAACACTGTACACAAAGGAATATTTGGTCTGTTAGTGACACTAAGTGCTGCAAAAATTGAGAACAACTTGAAACTGCTTTTATAGCAACACAAAAAATATTTACTAAATTTATAACAACTCTGTATATTTATTCACACAATCACAATGTTTGGTTTACAAAAAAATAAAATAAAAAATAAATGCAAATCTAAAACAAACTTTAAACAGCAATATTTTTTTTGTTGTTTTCAGAAACGTTTTTGAAAGAGGAAATATTTTTGTTACATTTTGTTTGTGACAGAAAGTTGTTAAAATTAAATTATTATAAATTCCATAGTGATTTACTGTTATTATTGCTTTTATATTTAAAAAAAAAATTAACAATACTCTGAGAAAAGTTTTCTTTAGCAATGTGAATGTTATTCCCTGGTTTACAAGGGAATTATATAAAAGAACTGTATCTTTATTATCGGCTGTCAGTAAATTTCTAATCAGAAAACCTTTCAGATTTTCGAGATTTCTTAATCGCTTTATTTCGTATGCCTATTCAGAAGCAAAAGTGCCACGTTGGGCGGCAATGTCATTAAATCTTTATAAATGATCGAGTACCTTCAAGGAATGTGCCTCAACCTAAACACTCCGATTTGGATGAAATTTTGTTTGGATATATGAAAATCTAAAATCGACCCTTCTTTGTTTTTGGGTTACTTCAAAATTTTACGGGTTAAAAATTAGCCGTTTTTTGTTTTTTTTTTTATTTTTATTTTTAAGATATTTGAACTAAAGGAAGTTTACGGGTGCGTATTTTTGGTACTTATTTTTAAAGAATTTATAGTCCACTTTCTGTGCTAAACAAACTTCGAACTTCAAATTTTAACGAATATATTAATGGTATGATTTTTTTTTTAATTTCGGAATTTCATCAAAATTGTAAGTCAAGAACCACAATGTTCTTATTTAATTTTTCGGAAGAGAAAAATCAATTTATTAAATTTTATTTATCGTATATACATTGTGGTTTTCTATATGATGATTTTCATGATAAACGAGCATCTGTATAATTTTAGGATCATTATATGTTTAGTTAATGGTCAAACTGATTCCAGCTTGCCAACAGAAAGAACAGAGAGAATTACTCTAACCACTCGCAAATTTGCGTTTGTTATTGTAGTGCATCTTAAATCAGCTTTCAAAGCAATTTACTTTTAAACATATTTCCCCTTGTATTCTCCTTGTATTAGGCGCCAACTAAATGACTCTTCTTTTGAATATCACACGAATATCAAATTAAAAGGATTTAGCTAGAAGCCAACAGTGAGACTATTTTTTTGAGTGTCGTGTATTATCAAGCTTTCTTATCCCATTTTTGATGAGTGTTTGAGTTTGAGACAAAATTACTACAGCTAGTTCTTCAGCATTCCAATTCTGAAATTGGTACCAAAAGAAAAGATTCAATTAAACTGCTTGCCCGTTCCACGGAAATTAAATGTAAGATATTATTGGCAAAGAATGAATTAAAACGATGATCTTTTCAGGAATCGTTAAACGATGGAAATTCTCGCTGAAGCTCGTGATAATTTTAAAAAATGAGGAAAACTAAAATAAAAAATATAGATTCTAAATATATAGATATTGAGATTTATTTCTTTCTGGTTCATATCCAGGTATATCAGAACGAAATGGAATGAAATGAAATGGGGAACGGGTAAATTGTTAACACTAAGCACTAATAATGAAATGAAATGCGAAACGAAACGAAATTTGCATTATCGGAGTGAATTGATTTGTTTGTCACATAAATTGGTCAAACAAAATAAATAACTCGTCCTGTGTCTGTTTCTAAGAAATCGATTCATTGGGATACCTCCCGGACCCACCTCAGTTGAATAGATGGAACCTTACAAAAATGTTGCCTATTTTTCTCTACTCACTTAGTTTTTAAAGTACTGACCATTGTTTCAGTATTTTGAAAACTTAGCGAGATAGGACGAAACGGACAAAATATTTGCTCTGTCAGATTAATAATATGTTAACATAATACAAATAGGCCAGGTCCCGGAGACATCTCGACTGATCAATTTTTATAAAACAGCCACAATTTTTTACCAACCTAATTGACCCATAATTGAATGAAAGGCGGATCGAAATTTATATTATCAGAGTGTGTTATTTAAATTTTGTTTTTCATCATTAGCACGATTTCATTAGTACTACACCGATAAAACAGATTTATTGTAACAACGGAATTTCTTGCCAACCGAATGGTTTGGTTGGAGCCACCGATATATGTATTTGGTTAATGCAATAGAATTTCGGTTGAAACCAAATATTTCAATTGCATTAGGAAAACATTTGGTTGGGCCAACTAAATAATAATAATTCGATTGCTGGAAGCAAAATATTCTGTTTGCAAGAAATTCGGTTGTCACGATGAATCTGTTTTCTCTGTGCCAGAAAATTTTATTACCTTTAATTTGTAATTACATTTTTTGGCATTAGAATTACTGAACTAATTCTATTGAAATTAATTGCCAATGAAGAAATCCTAAGTACAAGTTGATTTAATTAAAAAAATTATCATTTCACATGTACTAGAAGGGTTGAATATTTTGATAAATTCTTTAAAATCAGTTACATAATTAATTGACTATTATATTGTCATTCAACAAAATTGTTTATTGGAGTAATTAAAGTGATTTTTTTTTTTGTGCTGCATATTTAAATATCATCCAAATTATAGTATATTGACTGTACTTGGCTTACATTCCATAGAATTCAAGGTTTCTAATACTTTTTAAATTACACCCTTAATTTTCTTCACAGTCCCTACACCTCTGTAGATTTTTTATATACTTATTCTCATTTTAACATTATATTATATTATGTTATTTTTTTTTCTCCTAAAAAGCATCTACATAGTTGACAAAATGAATAAAATATGAAACAAAAAAGGCATGTATGCAAAAAAGTTTGTATAAAACTTAAAAATACTAGAAGGGTTGATGTGTGTGTGTATGCATAAGGTACAAGGATATTTTGTGTGTTTGTGTGTGTGTCTGTATTTACATAAATGCAACAATATTTGAAAAAGTAATTAAAATGTTGGCAAATGATTCGAAAGTAATTTCATTATAAAAAGAAACAACACACTTTTATTGTCTCCCAAGGAAGAGCGGGGCATAAATAGTTCTTTGTTGCTTCCAGCAAAAAAAAAAGAAATACAGAAAATTTTTACCTTCAAAGTTGTAAAATATTAAATTTCATAATATAATAATTGAGTGGTGCTGTGCAACGTCACTAAAACTAAAAACCCCAAAATGTAAAAATAGAAAAATATGTAGAAAAGTAATTAAAGAAAATCCTTTCAACAACCACTTCGAAATACAATAAACATAAAATGTCTTTGGTTTTAAAAACTAACGAATTTCAGAATATATTTTAATGTAAAATTGTGGTGGTTTTTATGTTGACAACACCCTTTTTAAAAATTTATAATAATATTTTGTAGTTTCTGTTTTTAAAATGCATATCAATTTTATAAATATATAAAGAAACCCAATAAATAGTTGATAACACTAGTTTACAGTCTGTTTGGTAGAAAAATAACAATATATATTTATTCTTTTATTTAAAAAAAAAGTTAAGATTCGTCAGAGCAAGTTATATCTCTGCCGAATAACAACCAATCTCTTTAAAGAGTGTATCAACCTAAATAAAATAGAAAGCACATTGTTTTTAATACGATTTAATATTTTATAAAAACACTCTTCTTTCTCCTTTTATTAATAATTTTGATAAAACAAGTATTATAGATTACAAATAAATATCGGGAACAATTTGTTTTAACTGTATATGACAACCCTGAAATAATGAAATTTATAGTTTTTTTATTAATATATATAGCCAAGACTTTGAACTATCATATAATTTTTTTATTGCATAGTTATATCGCTCTCCTATCTAAATTTATAGGAGGTTCATAGAACGAGCGGCTTAAAATATAAGATGTTGTCGAAGGACAATGAAACTTGGCACATAGGCATTTTTTGTTCGAATCAAGAAAAAAATGGAAAAATTAAAATGACCCGCCCACCTCCAATACAAATTGAAAATTAAATTTTGACCTACGGCATTGTTTGTGGATACATTTGGCACATAGCATTTTTAAACACTCATAATAATTTGTGTGAAATTTTAAAAATATCCGCCCACTTTTACGCCCACTTCCCATACAACTTGTATTGAAAAAGTGGCATAATTCCTTTGATTTTTAATGCATCAACTCAATTTTCATGAGCTCCTGAAAATATAAACCTGATCCGCCCACTTTTACGCCCACCTCCCATAGAAAAAACAAATAGAAAAACATGAATAAGTCATTTAAGCATAGTCTTTTAATGACTTTTTATTTAACCTCATTATCGTACTCCAATTTTTTGATTTGCAGGTTTGAGCGAAATGAATTGAAGCACCCAATGTAACAACCGGATAACTCCACTTTTTTGCGAAATAGCTTTTTTAATGCAGAAAAAACCAAAAAAAAATCTGCGTCGTTCGGTGCACAAAAAAAAAAAAAAAAAAGTGGAGTTATCTTGTTGTTGCACTGGGTGCTTCAATTTAAAAATGGGTCTGAAGACAATAAAAGATTTTGCATTAGGTCTTCATTAGTGGCTACACGTCCAATTCTTCGCGAATGATGTAATCTATATCCTCTTTAGTCTTTATTCCTCGCTTCCTGAGCTTCCTCGGACAGCATATAATCGTGCTTGATCTTCTTTTATTGTTATAAAATAGTATCAGTAAACAACAATTCAAATTCAATTGAAGCTTATGCTTTTTTCAACAATGATATATATAAAAACTAACACCATTGACTAGTATGTTTATTACATTATGTAATAATTTTAAACATTAAAAAATTATGGCAACAACAACAAGCATGAACGAAAATTCATGTTTTGTTACTTTATCACTTTATAGTTTTTACTGTTTTTTTTTTTTTTTGGAAAGGAGCAGGTAGGAGCAGCTGATTTTTTTTTAACTTTTAGCTGAGGCTTCAAGCTGTAATTTGACATCTTTTGTTAAACAGCGCTTCACAGCGCTAAAAAGATGCAGTCCACTGAAGTTGATGAACATTTAAATTTCGATGTTGTTTATATTTTTTTCTACGAAATTTTTTATATGGCACCTTTTCCAACATTTTTTTATGCAAATCTCATCTATGACAATTGTTATTTACGAAAATGTACAACAAAGTCAAATGATAAGTTAACTGCGATTGTACCAAAAGATTGAATATACAGTAAATTTGCATGCCATTTTAAAGAAGCGAACATATATGAACTTCGAGCGTTTCTGTCCAAACAAATAATAAATATATCAGCCTAATATTACGGAATCATAATATTCAGATATCTGACAACAAAATACCAAAAAATTATCCAAATCGGCGAACATGAAAAAAAATGAATTTCGGACACTCTTCAACCTACATACAAGGTGGCGCAAAAATAACCTTCCGATGTTTTTTTGTAATTTAAAAAAAAAATGAAAAACTTTGATTCTTCTTGTGGATTATTTTTATTTGGTCTTTTAATTTTTTTTACATCAAGTCGAGAATATGATGTCATGTAAATGGCCGCCGCCACAGTTGATTGTCATTTAAGCCCTTTTTATGGCATTTTCCATCACTTTGGCCAAAACTTCCGGCGATAGGTCCTCACATTCTTGACGGATATTGTCTTTAAGAGCTGCAAGAGTCTGAGGCTTGTTGACATAAATCCGCGACTTCAAAAAGCCCCACAAAAGAAGTCTGGAGCGGTCAAATCAGGCGATCTTGCTGGCCAGTGCAAATCGTCAAAACGGGAGATTAGGCGCCCGGGAAATGCATCCTTCAGCATATCGGTTGTGGCACGTGCAGTGTATGGCGGTGCACCGTCCTGTTGGAACCACATGTTTTCCAATCCCAATTCATCAAGTTGCGGCAAAAAGAACTCGTTGATCATTGCTCTGTAGCGCTCACCATTCCCAGTAACCGTTTGGCCCGCGACGTCTTCGAAGAAAAAAGGTCCGATGACTCCTCCAGCGAAAACAGCACACCATACAGTGACTTTGAGCGGGTGTAATGGCTCTTCGTGGGTTACACGCGGATTTTCAGTGCCCCAGAAACGTAAATTTTGCTTATTTACGTACCCGCTAAGATGGAAATGGGCCTCATCACTCATGATTATTTTTGATGAAAAATCATCTTCCTCTTGGTGGTGATTAAGGATGGCTTGAGCGTATGTTAGACGCGATTGGCGGTCAGCAGCTAACAGCTGATGCACCGTCTGGACTTTGTACGGAAACATCTTCAAATCTAGTACCAAAATTCGCTGTAAAGACCGTCGACTGATACCCATTTGCGTGGCACGTCGTCTGCGTCGACGGCGCTTCCATGACATCTTCGGCTACAGCAGCAATATTCTCTGCAGAACGGCTACTCCGGGGTCTGCCACGCCTGGCAGCATCTCGTGTTGTGCCAGTCTCTTCGAGGCGAGCGGCTAAACGTCGCAGTGTTTGACCAGTAGGCGTTGGACGGCTAGGAAATCTGCGACGAAATTCACGTTGTGCCAAAGTCACCGACCGATTATTGCTCAAATAAATAGTCACCAATATTCCGCGTTCTGGAGCAGTGTAGCGTAACATTGTTTATTAACGTGTATTTCGCATGTGTTTACTACACAAATGTCAAAACAGAACTGACAGTAGGGGCCAATCGCAAAATTTATAGCATTTTCTGATAGGAGGATTACTTTTGCGCCACCTTGTATGAGCGGCAGTATAAAATGTGTTAATTAATGTTAACAAGGCGTATGAGTGTTGCGTTTAGTGATATAAGGCAACACTCATACGCCATGGTATACATAAATTTAAAGAAATATTTACATAGTTAGTATTGTCATGTTTGTATACATGTTTATAAACATTTTCTTTTTTTAATTACACACATTATGCCTAAATTTTTATGATAGCCATAAATGCATTGATATTTGTATATTTTATTTATTAATTAATTTATTAACAGAATATTTTACAAAGATAAATTTACAAAATATTAATACTAAAGCGCAAGGTATCAAATATAATTTTTTGTTTGTGGATACATTGTTTTATCATTTTTATTTTGTTAGGATTTGAACAGTCTAGTATTTCTTTAATGGTATTATCAGTTTTAGGGATTATTGTTTTAGGGACATTGTCTTAATATGTGAGGTATATATAGTTCTGTGTTACACAAGCTGCACTTTACTGGTTCTGTACGTTTATAGTAGTATTTAACTCTAAACAAAGCCTTTCCAACTCTCATTTGTGCCATTGTAATATAATCTTCTCTACTTAGATCAGAGTGGCATTTGGGCCTTTTAATAGTATTATTGTGAAGTCTTAAAAATAAATTTGAGTTTTGCCATTGTTTTATTGAATTTTTCACATTGTTGAGCTCTATAAGAGTTTATAATTAGTTTTGGAAAGCATGTTCATTGCCTTGTATACCGATATGGGCTGTAATCCACAGCAAGGTAATTTCATGGTGTATATTAGGCTTTATTAAAATGATGTTGTAGATACCTTTTTTATTACTAGAAAGTGCATAAATAGCACTTAAACTGTCTATACATATTAGAGCATTACTTTTTTTTTGAATAGCATATAAAACAGCAATGTCGATAGCGGTAAGGTCAGCTGTAAATATCCCAGTAAACATCGGTAAAAGACCTTGTTTGATAATGGTGTAACCGGACTCCGGAGCTTGTTGAACTAATGCAAATGAAGTAGCACCATTCTGATAGAACCTATCAGTGTATAATGTAATATCCAGTGAATATTTAGTTTTCTTTTCACCAAGCATAGTTTTATATCGTTCTGGGTTGGTTTCAAACTTTTTGAATACGGCAATTTCTTGTATATTTTATATATTGTTTTATTATTATTTTCTGTATAAAGCTACTTTCATCATTGTATAATTTTGTTTGTAAACAAATCAATTATAATTAGTTATTTTATGCATTTGTGCTATTTTATTACCATTAGTAATGAAATTTCTTTCAATTGCTTTAGGTAATGGTAATGAAGAACTCCCAAGTATTGTATGCACACTTTAAATATCCCACTTTAGCAAGTGCTAGGAATAAAAAATATAACAAAAAAACAACAAAAAACAAAAACAAAAAATTAAAAATGTAGGCAAAATAAAATGAACAAAAAATTGTTATAGTTGAAATGTTGAAATACAAAAAAATTAAAAATTTACTTAATGTGTTTTTTTTTTGTGAAGAAAGGAAAAGAAAAGTAAATAAAAAAAATAAATAACTAAATTAGAGTTAAAATTTATATACAGAACGCATTTAACTAAATATTTTAATTATATTATTCTTTTAAATCGAGTCTAAGATCTTCTTACAAAAAATAATGATTATTTATTATTTTCTTCCAATATTTCGTCTCCACATTGTGTGACTTCTTCAGGGAAATAATATAATTTTTTCAACAATTAAAACTTATATATATAAAAATCAAGAATAATATAATATAATATTGAAGATTGAATAAAGGAAAATAAATATAAAATAAATATTTCAATAAATTTTAAACTGAAATTACAGATATTTATTGTTTAGGAATTTTTTTTATAAAAAACAGAAGAGGATAAAGTGTATGTAATAGATAGTGGTGTTATTGATCAAATCCAAGTGCAAGTTTGCGCTTCTCATCCACTATTTTACAAAATCTTTCAAAAATTTAGTTTTGTTGGAGGTAGTAATCTAGAATCTAAGGTTCCACAAAGTATGCCTAAGGATCTGAGTACCTATAGGTACATATAACAATACTAAATTTTTTTAACGATTCCTACTGAAAAAAATTCCTCAGAAATAGATAATTGTTTTGTGGAAAATCTTGTCTGAATCTTAGAGTTTTTCAACAGGAAAAATTTCTCAGAATCTGAGCATGTTTCTATAGAAAAAATTCCCTAGAATCTGAGGGTTTTTCTAAATCTACATTTTTCAGAATCTCAGGGTCTTCTTTATCAGGTGCTTTCTAAGCGAAATTGTCCTCAATTTCCGCGAATCTGAGGGATTTAAACCAAAGAGTTAACAGAATTTTATAATCATAAATCAGCCTAGCTAAAAAGAAATTCTCAAATATGAAAAAAATGGAATGCCGACCTTAATGAAATTCAGATATGTAATATAAGAGAGAGAGAGAGAGAGAGAGAGAGAGAGAGAAGAAAGAGAAGCGTTGTATTTTGAGCGGCCCAAAATAACTTTAATAAAAAAAAATGATACACATAGTTCTGATGTTTTCGTTCTAGGGTTACCAGATATTTGATATTTTTTTTACAAATATTTGAAAAAGTCGCCTAGAACTCGAATAGCTACGAATACGGAAAAAAGTCCAGATATTTCCTACATTAAATTAAAAAAAAATTATATTTAAATTTGAGTTTCAACCAATAACAATTAAACCCAGAAAACAGTATCAGTTGTGGCCACCATATTTGTTGCCAATCGAATTGTGGCGGTTACGATAACTGACTTCATGTTAAATTATATTTTTAGTTGTGAAAGTTAATATTCAGTTGTCTAATTTAATATTTATATTCCATATAAATATTATTACGTTCTACAAAATTTTCTTTTAAGAAAAATTTTATTTTAAGATTTTTCCGTTGTCGAACCTGGACATTCAGATTCATAGTTCACACTCTTACTTACTGCACCACGATTAAATTTAATTTTCTTTGATATATTTGTTATTTAAATATTTGAATATTTTATTTTAGTTAAAAAAAAATATATATTTTTTTTAATATTTACCTTTACCGGGATTTGAACTCGGAAATTAGGAGTACTAGGCTAGCTCTCTACCCACTAGCCCACAAACATTTATAAATTTTGATCACTA
Organism: Eustalomyia histrio; assembly: GCA_949748255.1. Lineage (NCBI taxonomy): Eukaryota > Metazoa > Arthropoda > Insecta > Diptera > Anthomyiidae > Eustalomyia > Eustalomyia histrio. The sequence goes on from OX456525.1 coordinate 72,591,111, forward strand.
ATTTTGAAGTTAAATAATTTTTTAGGAAAATAAATATAGCAGAAATACCAATCGTTAGTGGCTTCTATAATAAATACAATCCACAATTTGTTTGGTGCAACTGAAACCCTTATTTAATGATATATTTGATCAGGATAACAGTATTTGTTGTAACCTCTTTTGAATATCTACAACTTTTTAATAAATTTTGTAGATTGTACTAATTTTCTAGTACAATCACTAAATAAATGGTTGCTTCTACTCTACGTAATTACTTAACGAATTTTATTCGTAAAGTTGATTGGAAATATCAATAATTAGATAATAGTATCCTTTTTTGATTACTTTTCCCTCTTTTTAATTCCTAATGCCGTATTTTTGGTATAATAATGGAATATTCCAATAAAACAAAATCCTTACAAATAAATGGTAATGGCTTTGATCGAATTGCAATCAATTATTTTTCTGGGTGTGTTTACAAATATATTATTCTAAATAGATTTTTGTAATGACACAAAAAAGCTAAACATGTTAGACATCTTTGTGTCATCAGAAAACCTTTCATTTGATACTCAATTTAAACCAAAAAAATCATAAAAAATTGCAGGGAAATCATGGAGATACCCTCATTGTCAGTGCCCATAAAATTTTAATTTCTTTGTAAACTGGTGTAAAAAGATGAGACACATGCGCACTCAAGCTAATCGTATAAAATATGTGAATTAACCATTTATTGCGCAACCCAAATAAACTGCATTACTTGTTCGTAAACTCCAGAAAGAAAAAACTCAACTTTATTACTTTTACTCAAGAAATCACAGGATTATGTCAGCAAATGTCTTAAGCGTCAGTGCTTTACCCAAAAATTTCTCGTATACTTATGTTTTTGGCGGTAATTTTAACCAACCTATACCTATACTTTGAGAAAACCTATTGAGACATTGTTTAATCTTTAATCCCAAATATGCTGATATATACCAGCTCTTAAATACCAACTGTGTAGCCGAACAAAAACCCGTAGATATCTAAGAACTGATATAATGAAATTACGGACATTAGTTAGCAAGATTGATTTCTTTAAAATCTTAAGAATTTTAATATTTTTTCCATTATTAGTTATCACTGCTAGAATATCATATAAATAGAATTGAAGGGTTAACTATTTTGAGACCTTCCCCTGTCTCAATGCAATTAATACATTTATGTTGCTGAAGAGGATTTTTATATACAAAACGCATTTTATGGCAATTATACTTGGAAACTATATGTTCATAATATCGTTTACATAATATTTTACATAAATGTTGTTATTTTATCATCATCGTCGTCATCATATCACCCATTACTTACTGCGAGCAGCTGTTTATGTATAAATGCACACGTTTAGTAATTTAACGCATGCTTGCCTTGTTTCAGGCAATTTTTTTGTTATTGTTCAGTACTTACCTTAACAAATATTTAAAATAGTAATGAACTAAATGAAGCCCGCCAGATACTTTGTTAGACCCAGGGCTAGGAAATGCATGCATTTATTATCGTGTTTTATGTTCATAAAAAATGCATTAAAAATCTAAAATTATGCAATTAAAACAACAATGTATGCATTAATAACTGACTTTTTTCATACATGGGATTAGTTCATTTTTTTAAGCAATTGTATAATAAATGAATTGCCGTTACTAATGCCTTAATTAAAAGAAAAAATTGACATTAGTAACCGTCACTTTTCAGTTTTAAAAATTCTACTCTTAAAAATTCAAAAAAATAGACAGACTAAGCTTTTTGAAAATTGCTGAAATGGTAATTTATATTGCAGTGGTAATGACTCAACTTTGGATTTAGCTCTTGTTGGACATGCATAAGCAAATTTTAGAATGACTTTTTAACAAAATGTCTAAATACTGTGCCAAACGTGGGACGAAAAGGGGACTTGTCACCTCCCATAAAACTCAAAATTTAATAATGCTTCATCTAGGATCATATTAACCGTATAATAACGTGTTTGACTGACTCACTGACACAACATCACCTAGCCCGTACTGTTGAAGCTAGGAATCTTTAAGTTAGTACGAAGAGATGTTTGGAAATTCCTACGGCGAGGACAAATTCTGAAAAGGGCTTGAAATTTTTAATATGTGTTCTATGGAGTATGAGCTAAATGAATGATAATGCAACAAGGGAGGCGAAATGGAATGGAGGCATTGTGGAATTTAAGTAAAATACAAGGTGAACGAAATGGTATGGAACGGGGTATAATTGAAACACTATACAAAGGGAACGAAATGGGATGAAATGAGTAGAATTGAAATACTAGATAATGGAATGGAACTAGGCACGAATGGGATTGAAAAATTTTAATAGAGGAACGAAATGGAATGAAACGGTACACGAGTAGAATTGAAACCCACATCACAGGGAAGGGAAAGGAATGGAATGTAACGAGCGTGTTTTTTAGTGCTATTTTAAGATTTTTCGGTAATTATTTTTTTTAGTTGGTGCATTATTAGTGGTAAAGAAATTTAAAACAATTGTCATTAATCGATAAAATAAAATTCTTAAATAATTATCATTAATTTTTCAAATGGTAATAATTTTTTTTTCGTATTTTTAATCAAAACATTTTATATGTTTACGTAGAGTTGACGAAAGGCGAGGGGCATAAAACTTCTATTAAAAATTTGCAATTAAAATAGATATTCTCTGTCTTAGGTGCTAAATCACTAAGAGTTACTTTTTAGAATGTTTAGTAAGGAGAAGCAAATAGGAGAATAGTCACCTCTTTAACGCTATTGGATATCCATAAACAAAGTGGTAAAAATGGGAAAACATGTCCCCTATCTCCCAGACCAGCCGCTAGAGCTAGGAATTGCAAATTTTACAGATAGGTCACTGGATTTTCCAATTTAAAAGCATTGCAAAAAGAGGTGAGGTGTAAAATATAGGATAGAACAAGGGGCGCAGTACGTCCTATTCAAATTAAAAATTACAAATTTAATTGTTAGCACGAATCTGTTTTTTCTACGTATAACTTAAAAATTGTTCAATTAAAAATCGGAAAATCTACACAATATTTCTCAAATTTTAGCATTTCACCTCAAAATTCAGGCATCACAAAATGCCCTAATATTTAAAAGGTTGAACATATTTAACATTTTTGTAAGTCATTGAGTGTATGTTTCATAATTTCATTTCGTCACCCTTAGTGCTTTTTTTTTTACTAGTGAAGCATAAATAATTGAAATTATTTTTTATAAAAAATTACAAAAAATCCTTACACAATTTGTACCTCCAAACATTGTCATTTTATGCATTTACATATACGGAGGCAGAAATACATACATACAAAGTGTATGTATTTTTTGCATTAAAAAAATGCAAACAATCGAACCAGTTATTTTAAAAATAGCGTAAGTCACATTCAATTTTGGATCTTGTTAATATACGTTTCTAATATATTCAATCAATAATTCTATTAACTGGAAAAACAGATCTTCAAAAACCAAATAGATTAATTAAATTTCCGCAGTTGATTCAGCAAATCCTATTGGAGTTTGATAATTATTTTTATAATTTTTCAATTAAACTGTTGTCTTATTTTTTAAATTACTAAAAAAAATGTATTAAATGCACTCTAAAAAATGATTGTAAATTCACTACAATAAATTATGTAAATGTTTGCGTAATATCACGCCAAATGACTAAATTAGACAACAAATGTATAAAACTTATGCTTACACATTTTTGTTTACAAAAATGCACACAAAGTGTATTAAAAAGCATATTTTATTTATAAATACGCATTTTGTGTTTACAATTAGTATTTTGTGCTCAAAATTAAATATTTTTTATGTACTGTGTAAATGTACCAACATTTAGTAGTAATAAAATATAAAATGTTATAAGAAAAATTTAATTTATTAAAAAAATAACGTTACACCATCAAATTTAAATGTAATCAGGTCAGTGTTATCATGGTATGTTATATTGGCTGATTCTGAAAGATAACTTCCAGTTTAGTAATTTTTGGCTTTTAACGATTTAAAAATTCCTTATTTTTGCAGCCTGTTAAAATTGTAATTAGCATGAATATTTGTGGATTTGGCAGTTGCCTTAGATTTATGGGGATGTGCAAAAGCACCATCAACACTAGAGGTTATTTTATTTATTTTTAAAGAATTTTGATTTGACAGGTTTCTTTCTTTCTTCCGCCAGGCTTGTAGAACTTGATGCCGGTGAATCGAGAATTTGCATCGGTAGCAGATAGGTGCCCAATTATAATCGATTAACTATTACCACAAGCTAGATTCTACATTTTCAGGTTTATTTTCCCTATAAAGATTTTCTAGGCTTTCTTTACAGGATAGTTTTTAATCTTTTCATTTTCATTTATTTAATTTTCCTTAGATTCCTTTAATATTAACATTATTTTTATTCAAAATCATTTTTAACAAGTTCATAAAATTATTGATTGCTTTTATCATATTATACACATAAAACATACTTCTTTACGCACAAAATTGGTAAATTTACTTTTTAATTTCAAAATTTCATATAATTTTTACGCTTTTTTAATGTAATTTTACTCATTTTATGTTCACCAACTTACGCATTATGTGTGTATTTTTTTTCATTTCAGCAGAAATTAAATAGAGTGTGCTTTAATAAAATAAAAATATAGGTGAAAAAAAGAATACATTTAAGTTTTTAAATTTATGAAAAAAAAAATACAATTCCTCAATAATAAAATTTGTTTTTACAAACCATATGAGAATTGTGTTAAATTTTGAAAACAAAAATTTTACAAAGAATATTATTAAATTTTATAATGAATAGTATATTATTCACTCTAAACGTGATCAAAATTGCTTAGAACGTATGAGTAATATATGATTACCTTAAATAAATATTAATAATACGCTGTAAAACTCAACTTTAATTACAAACAATATTAAAAAATGATAACTCAACAGATTAATAAAATGAAATTGTTTTTGTTTGCAATCCTGTCTAACATTTAATTATAAAAAAAAACTGTTCTGACAAATTATTTCTAGTGGTAAATAATTCATTTTATCTAACCTTGTAATTTTTAAATATTTATTGAACAATGTGTTCAATAAATATTAAAATTATTTTTTATTAAATGGTTAGCTACTATTGTCGATCATATTTTTTGTTAAATGTCATGTTTTCCATTTATGTGAAATTATTAAACGTACTATTTTTTTGCTGAAACATGTTCTACATATTTTTATTGTTTTATATATTTTTTGTTTTAACCACAGTTATTATGTTAATATATTTATGTTGTTAAATATTTTTTTTTATAATTTTTAAATAATTAGTAGTTATTGTGCATTTAACCGCTAGAATTTTTATATAAGTTATTAAAAATTGTATTATTTAAAACAAAAATATTAGTAAACTGAAACAAAAAAAGTAGACAACGTTTGACACAATTCATAGTTAACAAAATTGTTAAAAATTACTGCTGAAAGTTGTAAAGTTTATGATCACCGTTATTTTTAATTATTGTGGTGTAAAATTAATTATGTTATTCAACAATTTTGCCTTAAAATATTTATGATTTGCATTCTATTTTCTATTAAATAAATAAAATTTATTATTATTGTGTTAATAATTTAAGTTTTAAATAAAATTGCAAATTAAAATGCATAAATATATTTACCCTGTTAGTTATACTAGTTATTAATTATATTCATGCATTGTAAAATATTTGTAGTTTTTTTTTCAGATTTCATTCACAGAATTTATTTTATTTTCATATTTTTATTTAAATATTGTATAAATTTGTTTTTTGTATAACAAATAAATATAATCAAAACAGAATAATATTTGTGTTTATTCAACAATATTTTGACACTAGTTTCAAACCACAAAAACAATTTACAATGTATGGATTTTATGTGTGTCAATGTTATTGAGAAAATTGTTTTATTAAACAATCCTGCTTTCAATAATTATATTAATTGTGGATTATTTTGTTGTAATTGTAAACTCATAGCAAATGCAGATTATGTTGGTAATGTGGGAAATCGAACTATTTTAAAAAAACACCGATCTTCTATTATAAAAATACTCTTCTGAAAAGGAGCATCTGTTTGTGTGTTCCCTAAATAAATGTTGATAAATGTTAGAGGGACCAATTTTTAAAAAGTTTTGATAATAAACATAACAGCCAAAGTTAATATTTATGAGGTAAAAATGAGTTAAATGAGTTTTTTTTTTTAATATTTTTAGTGGTTTCATTGTGAGGTTTAAATGTTATGTGAGATGTTATTTTAAAAAGATTATTTTTCGGATTTGCAATTTTTAAAAAGATAATTTTTCGAATATTGTTAACCCAATTTTTGGCCTATATTTTTATAGCTTCAATTTATTAAAAATTTAAAATTACAAATTAGAGTTTTGTAAATTTTGCATATGCCCAGAATGTAATTAAAAAAAATTAAATATTAAAATTTTTCTACGAACATTTTCGATGCAAGAGTTTCTTTTTTCGAATCCAAATTGGGTAAAACTTTTATAGGCTTAAAACTTAATTTGTTTTGAAGGCTTTTTCATCCAGGGAAAAAATTTTCACATATTGATGAAGTTTTCATAAATATAATAAATTTTTTAATCATAAAAAAATCATAAAAGCATTCATAAAAAACTACTACAAATTATTTATTTCGATTACAAAACACTGCTCTTTGTAATTCTCTAAGTTTGCAATTTTATTTTCTTAAATTATTCAAAAAAAAAAAAATAAATAAATTAAATAACTTTATCATATTGATTCATAAATATGATGAAATTTCTACATAAATGTGATGAAACTTCTTAATAAATATGACGAAACTTATTTGTAAATATGAAGAAACTTTGTTATAAATATGATGTAACTTTATCATATACATATATTGACAAAACTTCATCACAAATACTCGTATGAAAAAATATTTCACAATCTTACTTAACATTTTTAAAAAATTTTCACCACATTTAAGAAAATTTTCATAAATATGAAAATATGTCATCAATTTGCATTTTTATTGAAACAGCTTCATCATAAAAAAAGAAAATCTATGAAAAAACTTCATAAATATGATTAAGCATTTACTCTGAGTTTTGGATTTTTCAGAGTTAATCTGTGAATTTTCTCAAAACATTATTTATTTTATAAATTCTCAAAAACAAAAACGTTAAAAAAAAGTTTTGAAAATATACATAGTTTTTATTAATTTATATAATTTATTTGTTTATGGAATTTTATTCTTTTTCAAATAATTTCTGAAAATTTTTCCTTTAAATTTCCCTAAAACCTGTAATTTTAAAACGTATGTTTTCAATATTGTTGACTCATTTACTGATAAACAGTTTTTTGAAATTTCCGCCATGTACAGGATAAAAAAGGGGTTCAAAAGGGGAATAGCCTTCCCTTAATGCCCCCTTTAAACCTCTTTGGCTAGAAACCTCAAATTAAAAATGTGCTCCCTGAAGTATAGGCAAATTTACTTATATGGGACTTTTTATAATTTTTACCAGGAATAGAAATGAGGATTTATAATGCGAAACCTCTGCACGGCATGTTGTACCCTTGTGGATGTGGTATGTATTTTATTACTAAAGATATACTTTTTGGAATTTCCCATAAGAGCGCCTCTCTAAAGTAGTCTGTACAAACTCTTTAAGATGGAAATCTGAAACTACCAAAAGGTTATTTTTCAAAGAGGAAAATTCTTCGAAAAAGAATTAAATTTTCTTCCTAAGAGCCTGTCAACGTTTCGACTTTGGCTGCATATACATTATCCCTGCCTAAGGACACGATAGAATAAAAAAATCCAGAGCATTATTATTTGGCTATGGGTTATTATTTGGAATATGAGTTAATACATTCCGCTATCTAAAACTACCGGTAATTAAATATCGAGATTTTAAGCTAGTGATATAATAACTGAATTAAAAATACGTTTTTTTGCGTCTGTGTTGGGTTAATTCACATTTTCGTTTTAAATTTTAATACAACATTGTCCCACTAAATTGCTCTACTAGCGAATTTACATTAGAACTTTTTATAGTAGATTTCAATTTGAAAACTATTTCGAAATCTTTATCGTTTACATTATATTTTTCGAGATTTCGATTTGACACATACAAATTCTAGCAATGCCAACCACAATCACGATTTCTCGGCATTTTCAGAGTTGTATTCTACAAAGTTGTATTCTACACTGATATTTAAGTCTTCAAAATTTATTAGATTTAGTTTTGATTTCAGCGAAATCTTATTTTAAATTGGATTCATTTTGTATGGAAAATCAGTTTGAAATCACAAAATTGGATTAGATTTCTGTCGAAGTCTACCTTTAAGTTGTTTAAGATAATGTAAATTCGCTATAATTCTGCAGATTTAATTTGAACTTATTTTATACTCTGGAATACTGCTTTTGGAATTTTGGTAATAAACTTGGTTTAGCTAAACCAAGTTTACCTAATATCCAAAAAACTCGTCCTAAGTAGTGTTATTTATAATCCGCTTTAAACATATAAATAAGTTAGTAAAATATTTGATTAAGTTTAATGTTAAATAGTTTATACAATATGTATGTGGTGTAAAACGACAAAATTGTTATTTGACCACACATATATTGTTGTATGTTATTTATTTTACATACTATGGCAAATACACTTTCATACTAAAGACATTTATTGTAAAGATAACCCAAAGTTGCTGGTTGGTTATTGCTAACTGAATGTGGCATCTCACTCGTTAGTCTATATATACTTAAATGCTTTTAAATAACGAGAAGTAACACATTGTTTTATCTTGTCGGTCTACTCTCTTTGCTTAATACATTTTAATAATATTACTCTACAATATATGGTGTAACAATGTTTGTTTCCATTAGTAATAATTTATTGTTGATTAAATATTTATTAAATTACATACCTTTAATCAAATAAAAATAAATACTAGAGCAACTCAACTTATTACCAAAGACATTTATGTCCAAGATAAACAAAAGTTACAAAAGTATTGGGGTGTTACCAACTAAAAGTGGCATCTCACTCGTTAGTTTGCATATAATAAAATTCATTAAAATAATAACAACGAGTAGTTACAAATTTCAACTCTCTCCTTTTTTGGTTTCTCTTGTCGATCTACTCTCTTTGTTTAATACATTTTGATAATGTTATTCTACAAAATGTGGTGTAACAATGTTTGCGTCAGTTTAGTATTTATTTAATGTTGATTAAATATTTATTAAATTACATACCTTTAATCAAATAAAACGAAACAAAAAAAATTAAATAGTTGATATTACAATTGAGTATTTGTTGATACTAAATAAACTAATTTTTTCTTCTGTTTTTTTTTTCTCAAATTTAATTTACAGATAACCCACAACTACAACCACCTCGTTTTACAACACAACCATCTTCTTCAGGTTCAATAGTTAGTGAAGGACGTACAAAAATTCTACAGTGTCATGCCTTAGGTAAGTTCAATAATAACAATTGAGTCCTGTTGTGTTTCTTTTTTTAATTTTTAACTTGATTTTATATATATTGTATATATATATGTATATATATATCTTTTTTTTGAAGAGAAGGGGGTATTTAGGTAGATATTGATTCATATTGTAAAATGATACCAAAAAAATAATACAAGTAACAAAAACATTTTGCCAAGATAATGAACTAGAAAAAAATAATAACTTTTTTATGGGGTTTCTTTCGTTTCTTTGATACAAGGGGTTTTTTGTAGCAAACATTTTTTTATATTAATTTTTTATTATTCTTTGCCTGTTGGTTTATGTATTTTCATACTTTTGACCATTCTTATTTTTATACTCGTGCTGCCCGTTGTATGTTTATGCATTATAGTGTGGTTTGGGGCATTATTTACTTTAACCTCAGTTCTTTTGGTTGTACCCTGTCCCCCTTTTACAAGATGTTATTCTCATTGTTTTTTGTGTCCGACTGGACTTCTTGCCTGGGTTTTGGTATCAATTCTTCATTACCAGACAACTCAGCCTTCTTTCGTTTCAATGTTTCTTCTTTTCTTGTGATGTGGCAAACCTATGTGAAGTTTCTACATTCAACAAACTTAACAACAGGGCACAAGTCTTAAGAGTGTATAAGTAATAGTTTAGTTTTTGTGCTTTTATTTTTGTGTATTCTCTTTTATTAGTTTTCTATTTTGCCAAATCACAATATAATTTAACCTGTTTGGAGGAAACTAAACATTTGAATTCTAGCTTTAAAATTAACTGTTGATTCTTATCGTATTTTTTACTAAAATATCAATAGCGAAATATAGAATTGGACAGTTTTTTTTGCAAAAATTATTTTAAAAGAAAACTAATAACTCACTCGAACTGTCACGGGAATAGATCCCTTTCTGTTTAAGTGACAGTAACAGCACTTTAACTTGGAGTTGTCGTTGTCGTAAAGGCGAAAATTAATCCCTTACGATCGTACTATGGCTCAGGATCGCAAGTACAAGGAAAGTACTCCCAGCTAAGCTCTCTCATTTTTATGAAATTTGAATAAGTACTATAGAAAGGAAATCTACAATCAACCAACAAATTAAAAAACGTTTTTTGTGACTTCTTTAAACATAATGCGTCACCTGCGCAAACTTGTACACACAACGAATAAAAAATCAACTGTTTTGATTTTTACACAAGCTTTAACCCCTATACACTCAAAATTTATACACACTCTTAAAATTGTTTGTAAATTTACTACAATAAAATGGGTAAAGTTTTATGTAATATTACTAAAATTTGGTAAATGCAAACACTAAATGCGTAAAACTATTTTGTGCACACTTTCATATGCAATAATACACGCAAAAAGTATTTTTGAACATAATGTTTGCAATTAAACACTGAAAACCTGAAATTAATATTATTTAATTAAATTAAAATTTTACGCACAAATTTTGTAAATATACTAAATTAGAAATATAATAAATATTTAAAAATTGGAAAATAGTACAAAAATAAAAAAAAGCTAAAAACGAATGATATATCAAAATCATTTATACTACGTACAAACAAAAAAAAAACTGTAATACAATTTTCAAGCACATGCAACCAAATTGTGCCCAAATATTTTCAAGACAACAACAGCCAATTTTATATATATTCACGGATGAATATAATCTTTATATCTGCAAAGTTTGCTCTTTAAAATGAAGAAGAGAATACAAATCATGCCGCACACTTTAAATTGAAGGTGACGATTACTGCACATGCCCATTCAAAAGCTGCGCTAAATGATGTTAATATTGCTAAATATATTCTGTGTTATAATTTTAATTCATTATTAATAAATCATATATGTATGCAATAACAATAAATTAATTTGTCTTATAAAACAAATGTTTTTGTGCAGTTTAATTGAAAGCATTGCGCTAGTAAATATACGCATTGTTTTGATATTTTTACGCATTTAGAAATGCACAATTTTAGTAAATTTGCGAATTATTTTTAAAATTTCATTTAATTTTTACTCACTTTCGATGTAAAATTACTCATTATGTGTGCACCAACTTACGGATAATGTTTTTACTTTTTTCGTTAACGCACACATAGTAAATTCACCCAACATATAGTAGGAGTACAGTTTCCTACTATAAGTTGGGAAAATTTCATCACAAATTAATTAGAGTGCATACTATCACAACATTGTGCAAGTCACTTGTGTAGTCTATCTGCCCTATAAGGTAACAGAACACATAGTTTAAATTAAAGGTTTCAGCCAAACGGTTTAGGGAGATACTTTTCCCCTTTTTAACACAAAGATCATACATTTTAAACGATACCATATGGTATTCTGCAGATTCCATGAAATTTTAATTTTAGCCTCGTTTAATGAAATCACGAGAAAATGCTTGAACCTGGTTTTTGGTTCTTAAGGATTTACAAAATGTTTAATGTTTATGACCTCTTGGGCGGGAACAATTCTTGCCCCTATCAAACACATCAACAAAATTTCTGATTTTTAGCCAAGGGGTTTGGGCAGGACGTTATGGCAGAGATTTTTTCCTTCCTTACCCCAACAAACGGCGTCTTAATGAATGTCCACCACACTTTAAATATTTTAACAGTAACAGGCTGTTAAAATACAAAGAAAAATATAAATATTTTAATTTTTTTTAGTATTTATTTAAAAAATAAATTACAAATAAATACGAATTTTCTGTTACAGTAAATATTTTCATTCAAAATGGTTTATTAAACAAATTGTTTTTTGTTTTTTTTATAGTCAATGAGCTGATAGTATTGTAAAAGTAAACAAAAATAAACAGATTTTAAAAGGGAGAAATAAACGAAATATCATTTATTCTTTACGGATTTTGTAGTTAATTTGTTGGTAGTCAAAAGTAATGAATAAAGAAATATCATTTGATTTAACGGATTTGTGGTTATTTTGTTAACATTTAAATTAAAAGAATAATCCCTTATCTTTTACGAATATTGTAAGTTAATTTTTTAACCTTTAAAAGGAAACGAAAAGCCAGTAGACCGATTTTTAAGTGATTTTTCGTTAATTTTAAATTACTTTTTTAGTAAATTTAAACTATTTTAAGTGTATACGTGGTACTAACAAATTTATTATTTCAACTCATTATAAGTTTGTGCTGAGTTTTTGTGAGACTATCATTTTATCCGAGGTTTCGTGTTAAGCGAGTTTGTTTTTTGTATTAAATTTGTTGCTAAATGGTTGCGACTTTCAAATTAGTTAATTTTAAACAATTATCTCAGATACATCTTAATTCTGTTTTACTGTATAAAGCTTTGGCTACAACCAAAAATAAAAAAAATTGCATTCCAGGTCTGCTACATATTCTTACAACAAAATCAATAACTGAAATATTTAATAAGCTTAAAAATAAAACATAAAATTTTCAAAAAATGTATATCCTTAAAATTGCGTATAATTTTTTAAATTTTGAAATTTTTGTTAAAAATACAGAAAATAATTCAGAAGACAATTAAAAATTGGACCAACTCATTAGAAAAAAAACAAATGAAGATCTTATACACTCACAGTATTATTTCTTTAAAACTAATCTAAAATACATATTAAATTAATCGAAAATACAATCAAAAAGAGGACTACTGATTTTTCATTATATTTATACCATTTTGATGTTTATTTTTAAACATTCTTTAATAATCGACAAAAGTAGTTAAAGCAATCGAAAGTCGTTTAAAATAACCATCAATTTGTAACTGACAAAACGTAAAATAAAATTTTTGTGATTTGTTTTTCAAATTGAAAATTTTTTTATTTGTATTTAATTTTACAAAACACAACACACACACAGATGTATATATTTGTATTTTCTATATGTGTATCTAGTATATTTGAATAATTTCTTGTAATTTTTATTGAAATAATTTTGTATATAAACTAGTTTGGTAAAAAACAAAAAGGAATTATATGAAGTTCTATTTGTAGAAACAAAAAACATAAAATTTTACTTTTAAAAGAATGTCTAAAATTTTTATTGTTTGTTTTTTGAATAACTGATTCAAATAGTTAAAAAATATATTTCTTTGAATTTCAATTGATTTTTCATTTAAAAACAAACTCTACGTATTACTTTTTAAATAAACTACAGTCGGTTACGGAAAATATATTGTGAGTGTTGTAGTTTGGCTTAAACAATTATGACAAGTTTCTACAAAACAAAAGTTCTATTCTGAAATTTTTTTAAAACTTCAAAGACGAAAACCATCAAAAAATAAATTTTGATGTCACAATTTATTTTATATAATAAGCTCATCAAATATTTTTACAACTCTACTTTAATGGAATCTTAATAATTTTCTGTAAATGCTTACAATTTTTTAGACGATGTTAATTGCGAGCTTTCATTATAAAATTGTGAAAAATAAAATGTTTGGCACAGAAAGTGTTATATACAATTTTTTCCTCATGTTCCCATTTTTTTGTCAGTAATTTGCTACATTTCTTTTATTTAAACAAAACATATACACATACAAACCTAAACAATTGAAGCGTACACCTACAAGAAAAGTATCACCAGTGTCACCCACCGATTGGACTATAATTAAAATATGTTATAGATTCGACAAAACTCAAACTCACATTAAAATAATAAAAATGTAGAATAATGCCCGTAATTTCAAACAATAGATACCTATCAGTGCCTAGATTTTTATTGAATAATATACAAGTAAAAACCAGTAGGTATCTGTACATTGGTAGGTATATATTGCTGCAAATTACGTGCACTAATATTACCACTTTTTCATAATTTCCATAATAAATAGAGTATCAAGCGAAAGGCATTTGAAAAATCAATCCGAATATGCATGAAACTGTTTAAATAATTTCGAAAGAACAAGTTTCAAACTATTTTGTACCCCCTTTTTTACCTCCTAGGTTTGAGATTGGACCGCTAAAAATGTATAAATGTGCGTTAGGTTTCTCCGCTTGGGGTCGCCCCAAGGGTAATTCCCTTGATAGTTTTTTTTTTTTTGTATACAGTTCTTTAAATTAAAAATGTCAGAGAAATTGAAATCGAAGGACATTCTTAAAATAAAAACTAAGAAAAATAATAAAGCAAAATGTGGGGAATGCGAAAAAAATTGCACTATCTACAATACAAAACATTTTAAGAAATTTAAGAAGTTTAAACCAGTTTAATTTACTTTCTACTTTTCTCACTGTCATTTATTTTGTGTACATTGATACGACTTCGTCTGTCTTGTTTATGGCTGTGTCTTTCATTCATTACGATTTTTGAAGTCTTAAGAAAATGTTGAGTTTATACCTTTTAACAAAAAGCCTTGACTGCAGGTGTATATTTATGTTTATGTATTACACAATGTAACAAGAAATTTCAGGTTTAATGCTATCAATGGGAAATGAAAATATACCATATACCCCTAAAGGGATTTACAAAGTAAGATTGGATTTTTATTTTATGGCCTCTTGCAACATCTGTACGCTTTAACGGCAACAACGTCGGGGAGATTCCGAACATGTTTCTCATTTTTACCCAGAACATTTGTTATTCTCTTTAGCAGTTCAAATGTTAAAAATTGATCCAGTGGTTTAAAAGTTGTGTGAAAGCACTAAAATGTTCTATTTGGTGTGAAAAAATTTCGGTGTGTTTTCACATTTTTACTCACAACTTTTTAACCACTGGATCGATTTTGATCTGGCGAATAACAAACATTTTGGTTAGAAATGAGCAACTTATCCTTCATATTTTCAAATGCCATTTAAACAGACGCACATTGCAAGAGGCCATAAAATAAAAATCCTAGCTTACTTGGCAAAGCCCATTGGATGTTTAGCAATAATGTACTTTCATTTCACTTTAAAACTATTAACCTAGATTCACAATGATGGAAGAGTGTAGTGTACCCAAATAGAGATGGCATGATGCAAAATATATGTAGCATGTGTAAGTACAAGGGAGTACGAAACAAAATCCACTCTGCAGAGCGGTGGAGTATTTCATAACTATGAACGGTCCTTTAAGATTGACGGCGTTGACCCAAAATTTTGTTTCACAGTGTTTCTGTTCTCCCTCTTCGTCTTTATAATATTAACTTTGTTTGTTTATTGGTTAAATGAAGTTGATACTTTTACTTAAAGAAAACCCAAAGTTTCGTTTTTGTTGTTCAATTTACTAATGCTACTTAAGGGATTTTTAAAGTGGTTAGTTAATCATTTCACAACAATAACAAAAAAAGTAAACTTTTTGTGTAACATAGTAGTTAGAAAATAGCATAAACAAAAACAAAATAAAACAAAAAGTTAACCATAAGTTATGCTAAGTTTACCTTGAACTGGTTTTTCATCTTGCGGGTGGAGAAAAAAGCAATAATATTCATAAGAAAAATTATAATATGGTTGTGTTTGTTATTTAAATATAAAAGTGTTAAGTTAAACAATAGTTAATGAGTTTATTGTGTATGTTTGAAATTAAACTAAAATAAAATAATTAAGAATGTTTTTATTTTTAAATATTAAAAAAAAACTAATAAGTTGCAGTAAAAATAACTATGAACGTTACGCTGTTTTCAAAATTAAGTGAACATTGTTATAGATGTTAATGAGTGCAAAAAGTTAAAACTGTGCATACCAACTACACTCACCAAAAAAAGTCTGTAATGGCAAATGAAAATTTTGCTGTTATTACGGGAAATTCTGCTAATTTGAGCCCAGCGGTATTTTTTGCTAATCTTAGCAACACATGTCTGCTGACGCGTAGTACAATGAAATTAGTAGAAAAATTAGTAGCCACTACTAAATTTTAGTAGACTTTTTGTAAAGTGGAATTTAAAATCTGTTTGCTAAAATCAGCAAAAAAAATTACAAATTTTTCTACTAACTTTTTTTTCTGAGTGTATAAAATACCCTACAACAGGCTGGTGAAAAGACACTTAGTGTTTGGGGTAAAAGGTCAAAATGGATTTGTCTTAATATTTGTCTATAAATAGATAACCAATTAAAAAATCTGTTAGAAATGTTGATTACCTGATGTTAAGTATATTTATGAGAAAATATTGTATATGATCAATATAGGTACTAGGTCCAAAAAAGGCCAATACTTGTTATGGGTAATTATTTTTGGATATTTTTTTGAATCTTTGAGGTAGTCACACTAAAGCTTATTTTGTGATAGACTCTATATCTTAACATGGACCGATTCTATACAAAATCAATAGGTCTCGTCCTTGGGCCCATATGTATCAAATTTTATTATTGTGTCTTCATACGCTACAGATTGGGAAAAAGCATACGAGCTAATTTTTGGGGATCCTCATATAAGCACTAGGCCTACACATGGACCGATTCTAACTAAAATTAGCAGGCTTTTAGGCCAATATAAATCAGTGTGCTAAAAAAGATCAAAATATTTTGATATTTGCGCCCTGCAGGACAAACAGACATCACTAAACCGGTTCTGAGTAAATCGGTATACTTAAAAGTGGGCCTAGGTCCAATGTTTTTTGTTATTTTAAAAATCAGCACAAACTTACCCTATACAAATACTGGTGTAGGGTATAAAAACAAAATTCAAATATACATATATTGTATTCTCAAGTATTCAGTTCTGGCAACAAAAGGTAAATGGGCATCGAGTATCTGAATATTTGCTCTTTATTTGAGTACTCAATACCAAAAGGTATCTACATACTCGCTATATTATATACGTTTAGAAGCAACTAAAAGACAAAACTGCAACTCCGCCAAAACAAATAACCTAACAACTTTATTATGAGGAAAAATCAAAAGTAAAAAATAATGAACAATATATTGAAAAGTTAAGAAAAAGTTAAAATTTTTTTTTTGTCTACAAAAAAAAATGGAAAAGTCTCTATGATCTCGAGCGAGACTAAAATACATTTCATACAAAAAAAAATTATTTTACCGGTTTTAAATTTTAGAAATCCGTTAAAAGTCTTGAGTAGCATCGAGTCACCAAATTAAAAATATCGAGGTTTGAAAATTAACTGAATTTACCAGCACTATTCATTAGTTACGTATTTAAATTTAATGAAGTTATGTATGAAAAATACGTAATTTGCAAAAAATAAAATAAGAATTGTTAAAATAAAGTTATTCTTGTCGTTTTTTTTTCTACAGTTAAAACGAAGACATAAAAGTTGTTTTCATTAAAATATGTTTGCTTAGTTTTCTCTACCACTTATTATTGTTGCCCATACAACAATGCTTTACCAAAATAACACAGCATCAAATACAAATACCTATTTTCAAAGTAAGCAGCATTATCCAAGAAGTTTAAGAAGAAAAACAAGTAAAAAAGGCTTAAATTCGGCTGTACCGAATCTTTGAATACCCTCCACCAATGTTCTCTATTGTTTTTGATACAAACAATGTAAAAAACTTTTGAAGTAAAATTATGGAGGTAAAAAAAAAATTTTTGAGGTGAAAAACTTTTTTGTAAGTGGAAAAAAATTTTTTGAGGTCAAAAACATTTGAGGTGTACAAAATATTAATAATTTCTAAAATATGAGAAAATATATTATATACCAGTCGCTACTATGAAATTGTACTAAAATACACCAATTTGTATGGAAAATTTAGAGGTAGCTTCACATTTTCACTAATAACTTTTTAACCGCTCGACCGATTTTGCCGCTAGCGTCTTCGAGTCGTGATCGCAATTTCAACAGACAGACAGACATACAGAAGGACAGACAGACGGACATCGCTAAATCGACTTAAAATTGCATAAGGATGTCGAATATATATACTTTATGGGGTCTTAGACCTATATTTCGACGTGTTACAAACGTAATGACAAACTGATATATACCCTTACCGTATATGGTAGAGGGTATAAAAATAGTAAAAGAACCAAAAAAGGCCGAGGAAATACTTTAAAAAATCTAATTATGCATGTAAAGAATTGGTCAAACGGTTAAAAGTCTAAAATTGGACTTGTATTCCTTCAATTTTAGTTATTTCAAAAATGAACTTAAGTCTTTAGAAATCCCTTAAAAATTTAATATGTTCTTTCAATATCGAACAAATACAATCAATTTTTTGCTGGGATACTTCAACATTGGTTGCTTGGCACATCAGAGAAAGTGTATAAAATCCAACATACCATACAATAGAAGTTGCAGTTTTCTGTTTTTTTTTTCTATTTCTTATTGTTTGCCATGTAACAGAAATGCATTATTTTCGGTTTATTTTCTTCTTAATACAAGAAAATAAGTGTTGAGTACTTTTAACAGCAACATACAATATTATTTGTTTACCAACCGTAGTATATAGTTGCTTCTATTCAGCGTTAGTTTCGTTGCAAATTTAGTAAAATAAAAATGTTTTATTTCTATTTCATAAGTTGGTTTCATTTTAACATACTAAATAGTAGAGATACTAAAAGGTATACTCCGGTGTAAAATGTATGCCATCCCGTTGCCATCAAAACTAACAATATACTATAATACAATTTTGTTGTATGAAAATATGCAACAACAAAAAAATAAACACAAAAACATTAGAAAACTCAAAATTCTTCCGGAAAAGTAAAGAAAATATTTCTAACATTTGCTTGCTTTCATTGTACTAGTATTTCATTATTCACTATTAATAAAACAGGCCAGAAACTAGGATGGCAAATTATAGAGGGGCCATTAAAGTTCTGCAATTGGAAACAAAATACATGGCATTACAAAGTATTATGTATTTAAAATCAACTAAAAATTACAGTTAAAATAAATGTAATTGCTATAAGTATATTAAAACTGTCTACCTACAAATTAATACAAAACTTACTAATATTGCTGTCATTTTAAATTGCTAAAATTTAGTTAGAAATCAATAAATTTTCCTTAAAAAGCAGTTGCAAATACATGCACAGTAAAACTCGTATAAGAAGAACTGGGATCTGACAAATTCTAATTTAAATGTATCGACTATTTGGCAACAATTTTCATAATAAAATATTTGTTCATAGAAGCTTTGTTAAATTTAATAATCGGCTTATATGAATTGTTTCTGACAGCCCTAGAAATAAAAGTTAATATTACTTTACATTTTTTATACGAACTTGCCGAAAGAAATTAATGTTTTTAGAAACTATATATATTTTGTGGATAATTAAATTTGTAAATCAAAATTTGAAAACGAACGAATTGAATTTTCTGTTGCCTCGTAGAGTTGTTCTTTCACAGTAAAACAGTTGTAATTATACAAGTAAAATCGAATGTAAGTTAAAATAACAGAAAATACCATTGACACATCAGTAAAAACAAATGATCTATCAGTTAAATATAAATGTTTTATCTGACAATTCCGTAAAAATAAATGATTATTCATGCATTTAAAATTTTTTCGGTTTTTTGTGTATTTGTTTGTTTTTTAATCTGCAAAATGTAGACTCACACAGTATATAAGCACATGTTGTTTGAATGACCTTGTGTGTGAGGGTGTATGAAGTTCTTGTTATCCGAATTGAAAAAACTTTTTACATAATAAACACTTAAAATAAAAAACAAAACTAAATTTTTTTTAATATTTTCTTTTCTTTTGAACAAAATATAAATTTGTTATGAGCGCCCCGGTAGGCTAGTTGGTAGCGTGCTAGCTTATCAGTGCGGGGGTCGTGGGTTCAATTCCCACCAGAGGCTCTGGTCTGTTTTCGCTACAACGAGCCGAAGGCCTTTGTTTCTAGTGCTCGGTTAGGGTATTAACAAATTATATGATTAATAAATAAAATAAATAAATAAATTTGTTATAACCGCAACTGAAACAAATAAACCACAATATTCAATTTGTGGATAAATTCTTAAAAAAAATAAATGTAACTGAAACAAAATTAGTAAATGACAGTAAAGCATTTTTAACATTTGTATAAAAAAGCTAAAATAGATATTTCTCTGAAAAATAAATGTATGATCCTTTACTTTTAACTGAACTGAAAACGTTTTTTTTTTTGTCAAACTAAAAAAGTTAACCTCATAATATTCTGAGCTTAAAGAAAAATTAGTATTTACAAGCGTTTTCTAAAAACAACCTTTTTTGTGAGTGCCGAGCTTTAAATGTTTTGTACAAAAGTTTAAAGGCCCCCAAAATGGAAATTTCCTTAGTCCCGCTACTTCAATTTACCGGCAAGCAATCTTAAAGTCTTTAGCAGTGATGCTTTTAAATATTTTATATATAAATATTTTGTTGCAATCAATGGAAAATATGTTGCCGACATACATAAATTCAAACAATAGCGGTAGTAGAAGACAAACAAAAGCAGTTGTAGAATGTTTATAATACGTTGCCACAGTTTTCCAACAACAACAATGACTACAACAAATAACGATAACAAACTATAAACAACAATTATAATTGTTTTCCTAGATTTCAAATGCATTTCAGATTATACATATATTTTTTGTTGCTGTTGTTACTGCTATTAAATGATAAACAGATATTTTCGTAAAATCCTGTTTTTCCAACATAAAATAAAAAAGAAAATGTATATTTTATACATATTTTGTTAAAGATGAAAATATATTAAATAAATTTAATTTTATTGTTATATTAAAAATACAACTGTTTGTATGAAAAATTTTAAACAATAATTAAAAAATATATATGTATATATTTTATATTAAAATGGCACATTGATTTAATAAGATTCAATTAAAAACTGTTTTTATATAGGGTAGACTGGGGCACATTCCATTAATTATTTATTATAAATATTCCATAGATTTTTAACATTTAACTTAAAATGGCGAATAAGGCATAGGACAGATTCGTCAGCAGGAAAGATAAAAATATTAAAAAGTGTTATTTCTTAAAGGTGCTTGGACGTTAATAAATCATAATTATGAATATACATTAGTTTAATGCGGTACATAGACTGCACAAGTCTTCTGAGCAAGACTTCTTTTACGCTTCTCCTAAACTCAAAATATTTTTCAGTAACTGACCGTAGTTTACTTAAATGATTAATTTATACATTTATTTAAAGAATAAATTACACATAAATACGGTTTTTCTGTTATAGTTAAAATTTCATTTAAAATGAGCTTAAAAAATGTTTTTTTTTTATTATTTTATATTACTTGTATATTAAAATAGTTTTTTTATATTTATCAATCCAGTATAAAAATTTAATCCTGTATTATAATTATAAGACTTGGTCTTGTTGTGCAGGAAATCAATAAATAAATCTAATCTAATGAGACAATTAAGAAAATAAATGATGAGTCGATTATTTTTACAGACTTTGTAGTAAATTTCTATGACATTAAAAAAAACGAAATAAACGAAGAATTATTAATTTTGTTGCGAAATTAATATTCAGTTAATGTAAAATGATTAAAAGTTTATAGAAAAAATTAAAAAAGTAAATCAGTTTTCATTGTAGCTTCGATGATGATAATATATTATAATATAATTAATAATATATTATAACTTTTCTAAATATGATGTGGCCCTTTAAGATTTATAGAAAACCTCAATGTGGCCCTTGGTATTTAATACGTGTTAAAACCTTTAACATAGGAGCTATGAAACATTATTTTAAATTCAGAGAAAATATACGATGATGTTTGTGCCCCACTGGCGAATGCTTACCCTTCTACCCTACTCATGCATATGTACATGAATGACTGTTTTCCATTACCGTTCTTCATTATATGTTTACTATCATCATGAATTAACACATTTTAAATTATTTATGCATTAATATCGACCATTCATTTTTGTATTAAATTTAAATATGATTTATGGCATAAAAAATTTTATTATTGTTATTTTTTGAGCAAATCTTTGAAATTTCTGTATTCACTCGCTGACTCAATACCGCCAGGTTTTGCCGCTAAAGATAGGAAGTTGATATTTGGTACCTAGATTCCTCCTCTGGCTTAGATGACTTGATGACTTGCACAAACCCTTTGACTAGATAGCTGAAATTTAAAATACAAACAGGCTAATTTACCTATGTGATCTTCTAGAAGAATAATTTCCCTCTTAAAAGACTGCAATTATATCGGAAAAAATTAAAATTTTTGTTCAATTAAAGAATTATTTTAAACAGGTAAAATAATAAAGTCGGACATCTGTTACCAACTAGATCAGTGGCTCCCACTAACTTTCACTTCACAGACAGACATTCTTAAGGGCTGACGGGCCACCAAATTTCAAAATTTTTCATACTTAAATAAAAACATTTAAATTCGAAGACTTTCAGAAAAAATAGTAATAATAAAAATACGACAGATGGAAGGTTTCAATAAAATCATTCTAAAAAAACTTAAAAACCCTAAGATTTTAAGGTATTTTCTATAAAAAAGTTTCTGATTATCTGTGATTTTTTAATAGGAAAACTTGATTCTTAAGAACATTCTGATGTGTTCTATAGAATAAATAAAAAATAATTTGTTTTCAATAATAGAAAAAACAAATGTCGGAGTCTTTTTATCAGTTTTCTTTTTTTGATTTTTTGAATACAACTATGGCAACTTACATGGAATATTTTTTATTTTTACACCTACGGGCCCCTAGGGGGTCGCGACAACACATTTGGGAACCTTTGAAATAGATGATACCCTACACCAAGTATAATTTTAGTCATATTACGGAAAGCGGTGAAAATTCCGGTAAGGGTCGTGATCCTTTTTGTATGCATAGGGCGGAAAATATTTAGATATATATGAATAAAATTGCAAAAAAGTTCATAGAAACACATACCGGCAAGGTTAGTTTATATGCGGACCACATTTAAATACACTTAAAAGATTTTTACTTTAGTTAATTTAAAAAATTATCGGTATATTTGCAACCAAATGATTTAAAAAGTAATATACTAAGAAAAATATATTTTAAACTTTTTTAACATTTATTTAAAAAAAAAATTATAAATAAATACGGATTTTCTGTTACAGCTAATAATTTAATTTAAAATATTTTGTTAAAAAAAAGATTTTTTTTAGTTATCCAGAAAAAATTTAGTAATAGCAGCTCATTGATTTTTGCATTAAGAATAATGACCTACCTCTGCCCACTGTAGTATTACTTCTAAAGTAAAAATAATGAGTGACTAATAATGTGTTATACAGCTGTCCATGTCCATGTCCATGTCAGCTTCTTGCGTACTGCATTACTTTCAAAGGGAATATCATTTTTGTTAAGAAGATTGTGTTTACTGAATTTGTATTTGCTAAATTTTTACTAATGCCACAAATTATATATTGTGGGAATACGAAACACATATTTAGGAGGTACACTGTAATTTTTAATATAATTATTAGATACTCATTTGGTTTAAGATCAAGGACATGTTTCCCAATTTGTGAAAAAAAAAATTCCTTAAGCGTTCCTTTTATAGCTTTATTTGTACACGTTTATTATTATTTTTTTACAAGTTTATGAAAAATTAACTCCTATTATATTTACAAGAAACAGGCAAATACTATATCGTCGGATTAAACCTGTCTGTTTTAGAAGATCTTATCGTTTGAGGCTGTCCAAAATTTGGAAAGGCCTTCCTAGAGGTTTAAAAAGTTTCTTTTTCTCTACTAAAATTTTCAAACATAAGAAAGCAGATTATGCGATGTCTCATCAATTTTCAATGATTTATATATCACTCACCCAACAACTTTATGTTTTATTACTACATTCAATGATATATTTTATTAATTCAAAATTTATTATATTTACTCCCTGCTCGTAAGCTTGAAGGCAACTAACTACCTCCAACGACATCCCTGTGTTAAAATACTGAGCTTATCAGGCAAACTTCAACTAGTTACTGCTCGTTTTAAAACTCATTAAAGTCATTTATTTTTACAGACTTTGTAGTTAATTTATATGACATTTAAAGAAGCGAAATTAACGGTTTCTCATTTACTTTTGTAGATATTGTAGTAAAATTGTTGACAGTTAAAAAAATATAAAAAAAATTAAATATCATTTGTTTTTACGAATTTTTGTTTGTTGTTGATGGTTTTGTTTGTTTTTGATGGTTTGTTAAAATTAAATAAAAAATCTGTAGGCCGATTTTTAAGTGATTTTTCAATTATCTTCAATTACATTTTCAGTTAATTTTTGAGTGTATGATCCGATTTTCTTTGAAATTGAAGGATTTAATTTATTGTCCCAACTAACATTCCCAAACCAAATTTCAACCAGATATCTACGGTTTTGTATATTTATTTAAATATTATTTAAGCGTAATTTACAAAGAGTATAAACTGATTCTAAATAAATCAACCTTGGGCCAATTGAAACTTATATACCAAATTTCATTGAAATATCTTTAAGTCGATTGGTGTACTTTAAGGTGGGGCTAAATCTAATATATTTGGTAGTTAAAAAGCACAAGGGGTTTCAAAAGCAAGCAAGCATTTAAATAATAAATATATATTATATTTTTTCAACCGGGGAAGCTAATAGTCGAAAACTTAATGTGTCTCGTAGTTTTTTGGAGGACTATAATTCTTTAAATAATAATTGATATTTTAAGTTAATTAAATCAAACCCATTTTTGACATTACTCTAAACAACAATTTTGTTTTTGGTCCATACTAGTCAAACGTTTTAATGCTTCAGGACATTTGTGGGTAAGAGTTAACTTGTTTTCATTGTGTTTTATATAATTATTTTGCATTTAATGAAATTTAATACTTCTGTTTTATGTTTTAATTTTTTTCACTCTCTCATTTAATTAATATTATTTTACTGTGTTAATTCGCAATGTAATTATTTTATTAATAAAACTCTTTTATTCATTTAATTTACAACAAAATAGTATAAAATTCAATTAAATTAGTTATCATGTGTTGCCAGTGTCATAGAGCGCTATTGTTACCAATAATCACATGTGTTCTGTTATCAATTATCACATTTTAAAACATGTGAATAAATGTGTAAAGTTTAAATGATTAAAATAAAAGGGATATTGATTTCATCATGAACTACGTGACAACAGATTTCAATGGAATAATCGAAGTCTTCAAATATCTGTTTTTCTGTTAAGTAAACATTTTAAAAGAACCGATAAAATTTTCATAATAAATACACTGTGTTTGGCAACATCCTTTAGCATTTCTCATAAAATCCTTAAACTATTTTTTAACAACCGCTGGGTTAAAAATAGAAAAATAATAACAAGAATTACCAAGAGCAATATCGATGCAGTACAAAAGATTATTTAAATTTTTTCCACAGATCATATCTTGATATTTGTAAAGTATTTAAAAAAAATTCGTTTTGTTAAAATTTCTTTTAAAAAGCATGAATTACTACAAACAAACAAAAAAAAAAGAAAACTAGTATGTAAATAATATAAATCACTTGAGTATTCGTTGAACGAATACAATGTTCTAAGGAAGTATAAAGATCCTTTATGTACTTGCTTCAAAAAAATAAAAATAAATAAAAAAATGCATACATTGTAGAATTTGAATTGTATATTGCAATGTTTTTTCGATTTGCATACAGTTGCTAAAAAAATAAACGAAAGTATAGAAATTCCTTTAAACACAAAATTGCCAAATAATAAATGTTCTATTTCAAATTCTATGCCATTTTTTGCAATTTTCCTTTTTGTCTTAACTGCTGTTCGATTGGTTTTTGTATTTTTGTAACTTTTGCTTTATTTTTTACATGAAACTATTTTTTTTTTTTTTTTTGATTTTTCTCAATAAACTTTAACTCTAGAGTATAGTTAACATCAGTACTATGGTGCAAAAAAATATTTTGTAACTACAATTCCCCCTAAAGTTTTAAACTATACATAGTTTTAAAAGAAACTTAAAAAGAAAATCTTACAAAATTAAATTGCGTACACTGCATTATTGTATAGTTACAATATAATAGTATGCCATCTATTTTAAAAATAAGTTGTTTACCCTGCGGCAAAGGGGCCTATTACAAGACACGTCACGTGACCAGTTCATTATGATAGAGTCTGGTCACGGAACCGCCTTTTAAAATATAAAAAAGTGACCGGTTCACTTTAGCATAGGCTTTTCCTCTCTTTCATCTCGCAGGACCGGTGTAAAAGAAAACATTTCTATTTTCTATTTCTGATTTTTTGAAAAGTAACTAATGAGAAAAATACCGTTAGAATAGAAAAACACCAAAACAATTACTCAATGAGAACAACAAACGATGGTCTTAATATTTTTAATAATTCCAGAGATGGAAAAGATGATACGAATGTACTTGTTTTTAAGTTAAATAATTGTACAGGGTGGGCCAATTGACATCACAATTTCGGATGATTATTGAATTTTCAAAAACAGTGCGTAAAATATTGATGGTTGCGTTGGCTGTGTGACATATGGCCCCGTCTTGTTGAAATCAAATGTCATCCATGTCATTCTCTTGAATTTTTGAAAACAAAAATTTGTTGAGCATGGCACGGTAACGCTCACTGTTTATGGTAACGGCTGCTTCTTGCTCATTTTCAAAGAAAAATAGCCCAGTCGTGATATTGTGTTCCATTCTTAAATGACAAAGTTCAACCTTTACAATAAAACCAGAAATTTAAAAAAATAGTCAGTACTTTTTTTCTTATAGCCGATTCAAATTTAAAAGTTTAAATGGCCCACTCTATATGTTAATACTCCAAAAACAGAAAAAAAAAAGTTTTAAAAAATTTTTTTTTTTTAATTGTTTTTGAAATATATTTTTAAAAAGCCTTAAAAAGTCAAAACATTGGTTATTAAATTTGTAAAATCTGCGCTATTTATTTCTGAAATGTTTTTAAGGAAAGCAAGTAAATTAATCTATTTTAACTGCTTGTAGTGCTTTTAAGATCCGATTATAATAATAAATCGAAAATTTGTAATATTGTAAAAAAATTTGTAAAAATAATACTTCACAAATCAACGATGAAAAGTGCAAGAAGCTATTTTCTCGGTCTCTTAAAAAAATAATTTTGACTACACATAGATAATTCGGAATTTTAAAGCTGGTACTTTCTTTTGATAGAGACTTTTGATAGAGACTTTTAAACCGGTTAATAGTAGGTAGTTTAGGTTCTATTTTCACCCATCACATGATGGGTATTTTAGAAACCGGTCCTATTTTCACCTATCACCAATTCCCAAGTGACGCCTTTTTTCCCGCAGGATAGTAATACAGTCAACAACAAAAAAAAACTTGTACACTTACGAGTATTTTAACAAATTTTAAACCACGTTAAGCGAACACAACCAAACAAAATGTAAACAAAAACTTTTTTAATTGACTATCTTTATCAAGTTTTCCGTTAATGAATTTTTAACATAATTTAAAAAACACTACATTTATACAGGACAAAATATAAATAAATATAAAATATAATATAAAATATATATACAATTTTTAAAATATAAACCAAACAAAGAATATCAATTAAACTAATTTCTTATAACGTAAGTCTCAATCAAATTTGACTGTTTTATATTTGAGTTCAACAAATATCTTTTTTTTTTTTGATATATTTTATGTGAAAACTCCACTAAGTGTGATTCTAAGCCGTTTTTACAAAATTTTTAAAAATTTGTGTTTCAAACTGGAATTGTTTACTCCAGAAATTTGTCTACTTAGGCTCGAATGCATATTTTGCACATGTGGGATGATTTTGAAATATTTTATCTTAGAGTCTTGTTACCAATTTCAACAAAAAAAAAATCAGCTTCTGATTCGTCTGGACCCAATAGTACTCCACACTGTTTTACTTTCTTTTGACTGCTTTCAAAAGTTATGCATTGCTATTGGAATTTATGTATTTTTACAAAAATCCGATAAATTTATTAGATTTTTTTTTTTTGAATAAATTTTAGGTTTTGTAAAAATACATTAATTCCAAAGGATTGGAAAAAGGAAACCCCATAACTGGATAAGGCGATTTGAAAAAACTTTTTGATTTTAGATTCAAGTTAGGGACACAAAAATACTTTAAATAGGTTTTAGTAAAAGGTTGGCATAGCCGATTTTTGTAGAGCAGTCTCAACATAAATTAAACCAGTGTGCGAATTTTTAATAGATTGCACACTGGCTTGCACTTATCTGATTATATAAAATAATTTTACATATGTAACAATTGTTTTATGTAATCTTATACAATTCATCACATGCATGTTTATTTTGCCTTTTGGTAACCATTCAAATCAATACTTAACGCTTCATCCATTTATGCACAAACTGATGTATCTACTCATCTACAACATCAACATATTTAGCATACAGTTATGTAAGTAGTTTTAAACTGAAATTTAACAAAATAAAATATGGCATGAGCTATTGTTTGTAATAGTTTTTCAAACATATGATGGTGATACATTTGATACTTATTGCAACAGAAAAATTAAAAAAATAAATAAAAAGGGATCTGAAAGAAGGAGTGAGTTACATGAAAAAAAAACTTTAGTTTGTTATTCAATCATGCGAATGATAAAGTACTTTGTAAACCATATTTACATTTATAATACCATCATGTTAAAAATCCTTCTTATCCTCTTGTGTGTTTTGATATGTAAGTAATTTTTCGACAAAAAAAATATTTTTTTTCCAAACATTATGTCGATTTTTATTATAATAAACATGCAGTTTTTGTATACATATAATTTCATACATAAATAAGTTTTTGATAGTGGTATGAATTCACGTAGTTGTCATCAATGTTGAAAATTTTATTTTATCATTGCTATTTGTTGTAATCTTGTTTTTTATTATTATTTTTTTTTATTTAGTTTTGGTATCACAACCACTAAAACTATTTCAGCGAGTAAAAAATCCTTTTTTTTTTAATTTTGGAATTATAAGAAAAAATATTTTCATTTCAAGTGTAAAGTAGCAAATATTTTTCTGTTACTAGATAAAAGTTTGTTACACAAATTTAACGTGAAATAAAATAAATCAAATTGTGTTTTTATTTATACATAAATTTATTTTAAAAAAAATATATAAAAAACAGATTCTAGTAACTTTTAAAATACTTAAAAAATACTTTTAGCACTCACATGTTTTTTAAGGAGTGCTGAGATTTTATCAGCTTTGTGGATATGCATCAGCCTCAAAGAATGGGTATACTAAATTTATTACACTATTTGTAATATCTTGAAATATTGTATGTTCACTTGCAATACAACCCTGCAAAAATAAATGGAAGTGATTCTTAAGGAATAAATTTTTCACTGTTCTGATTTTCCTTCTTTTCAGAACTTCTAAAAATGTGATTTTGATTGAAATTTAGCTATTTTCAAAGCTATGACGCCTAACTTACTTTAAAAAACAATCAAAGTTAAACTTTAACCACAGATATTTTGATTTTCATATCTATGGCTAAGTGCTAACCTTTGGTCATTTTAAAACAAGTTATTAGGTTTAAGTGATTTGTATAAATTTTTAACTTCATATTTCCATTAAAGTAATTAATAAATAAGGCTCTGAATATTCCGTTATAATTTAACCAGCAGTCAAACTTAAATTTTATATAGGAAACAACAAAAAACGTGTCAGTCAAATTTACTGGTTTAGTTAACGGATCATTGGGAAAATGATTACTGAATGTCGCGTTTAAATTAAAATTAAAAATTCATTTGGGAAGAACAGACGATCACATTTTTCACTAAACCATAAGAACTGCTTTAGATGCAATGAAAGAAAATCATAAAAAAGACTTCCGATTCAAATTTCCACAACACCGGAATAAAAATCACGGCTTCTTTTGCTCTTCTTTTGCCAATTTTTTTTGCTGGGAATAGCTGTGTTTATGTGGTAACATTCACTATAAACTGATAGCACCCATGTAAAAGATGTCGATAATAACTTTTATAATCTTACACGTTATCATTTTAAATCGTGCTTAAGATCTTTTTTTATTTAAAAAAATTAATTATAAATATTTATTTATTCCAATATTTCTTCACCACATTGGGTGACTCCTTCAGGCGATATTTTTTTGTATACAAAAAAGTTAAGAAGATCGATGAAAATTAAAAGAACTTACACGTTATTTCTTAATGTCAAATTTATATGAGATTTTTAAACATAATTTACCCCGAACAAACATACTAACATACATTAATATATGCTATATTTAGAGCAAATGCATGTTTTTATCGCTGTAGTTCTAAACTGATATGAACTTAATATTGTATTTATCCGAATCATACAATTTACATCGAAATAAGTTACCCGTCATAGATTTGAAAAGTATTGAATTTAATTAAAAATCACATTTTTGGAAGTTGTGAAAAATAACTGTCAGAACTAAATGATACTTTGGAATCATTAAAAAATTATTTCCTTAAGAATCACTTTAATTTATTTTTGCTGGGAAATCAAGTTGAACGGTTGAAAAAAAAAATTGTTTAATTAAATTTATTTTTATAATGAAATTGAATCGATTATGTCGGATTTTTGTAGAAAATTTTGCCTGATTTCAAAATATCAGGATTAACAAAAGTTTTATTTCTTATTAGTTGAACGCAGTGCAATTATTTTAAAGCTAAATTGTATTTTTAAAAGTGTTCCAAATTCGCAACATTTAAAGCACTTCTTTAGAATCATATTTTCACTTTTTAAAAAGATGTGACTCAACAACACACCCCAAACGCTAATTAAAAATACCATATTTATTTCAATGAAAAAGAATATCCAAAAATAAAATATTTCATAGCCTTCCTTATACATACTACTTTCAATAAAGTGAAGTTTTAGCAATTTGCACTACTTCCGTTCTATGACAACCCAATATTAAAATCATGTATGTTTTACTATAATTTGAACTACATCTAAATCAGTATAGGTGATGTTTTTAATATATCTTTCTCCACTCTTTTTTTTACTGGGTGTATTAATAATGTTGACATAAAAAGTTAAATAGGAAAACGTTGATTTTAACTAGAATCATGGTTAGGTTAGATTGAAAAGTGGAAGTATTATTCGTCCTTCATGATCACCGCAAAATGGGTGACATACACCTATGCCAGAGAATCGGCATGATGTGCGCTCTCCAAAACTACGTAAATACACATTCCAGTCTACCTGAAGAATTCAGTATTCCTTAGGTATCCCATCAGTTCAGAAAGCCGGACAAAAATAAAGAAAATGTTCCAGAGTCTAATCGTCATCCGCGTCCCTCAAACACCACACAGTCACTCCTTTCCAATTTCGAAAGGTGTAATTGAAGTGTAGAGTGGCCTCTAAAAATTTCCATGATGTTGGTCAGTTCCCATTCCCCCAGCCTTAAGATTCCCCTTATCCTGCCGGTCATCCCACAGAACTTTTGTGATCGCATTTTAAATATCTTTGCCCAAGCTCCGTTTTTGTCATTCGAAAAGGTCTCGGATTAAATGACTATGAACTTTCACATCCTAAAATCGTATATTCTGAAAGCTCAAAATCCTTGCTAAATTTAAATTAAACATATTAAAAGGGATTCAACTCGAGCCTCAGAATATTTTCAACTCGAGCATCTGAATTTGGCTTTTTGGCTTCGTGGCTTTCTGGTTGGCATTTGATATTTCATTTTGCACAACCTATTGTTAGATAGTCATTGATTAAATTTCATTGCAGGGTGTATCAAATTCTCCTAAACTTATTACAACACACTATTTTTTATTCTTTTATTTTTTTCATTTTTGGTGTATTTTTAAACACAAACTGACAATTCTTTTCAAATTTTCCTCAAGAATTTATACAACATAAAAGTGGTTGACAAATATTGACTTTATTCTTGAATGCACTTGTCACGTCATCAGCCAACCAGCCAAACAAACAACACTCTTCTTTCATATATATATATTTTTTTAAGAAATATAAACTTTTCAACGGTTTATGGATAAAGCAATTTATGTATGTGTATTATAGAATTTAACAGCAATATAACATACTTATAGAAAAAGTCTGAATAAAATAACGTTTGATAGAAGGAGAAAGAATAACATCTAATAGTTTAATGTATAAAGTTACTATAGTAATAGTGTGTTAGGATACTTTACTACTACTTGTACATTAGATATTATTTTGTTACTCATACTATTGTGCAAAAACCAACCTAGAGCACTCACAATATAGATAAACTACTTAAGAGTACCTTCACTTAAGAAATTTTTAAACTGCAGAGTATAACTTTTGACCAATAAATTTAATGGAATGAATGAGTCATACTTTGTTTTACAAAATTAACGTAAATTTTTTATCATTAAAATGCTATTTACACTTTGCAATATACATAACCAAAAAACAGATTGGTAGCAACAACCGAATTTCAGGTTGACACCACCAAATTGTTATTAAGGCTATCGAAATTCTGTTGTCACAGTCAAATTACTTTTTTCCCAATTGGTTTTCTATTGTTCCAACCGAAAAATTTGGTTACCACAACCAAATCGTTCGGTTGGCTACAAATTCAGTTGGCAGCACGAATCTGTTATCTCTGTACTCCATTTCCCAATATTTTTAATACGAATTGTCAATTATTATTAATTTTCTTTTGAATCACGCTTATTGAAAAGTTAAATAAATTTTATGAATAAAACGTTTATTAAAATTATGAAAAATAAATGAAGTCCTTAATAAAACTTCATAAATTTTTTTTTTTTATTAATTTGAATAAAACTTTTATAAATTCATTGATATTATAAATAATAATTCTATCAGTGTATAGGATGTATCGATCTAAGGTTTTGTAAGGATTTCAATAATGCTGGGGTAGAAAATTGTGCGTAAACAAGAGGACTACTTCAGAAATCTAAACTGGAATTGGAATCGGAATGGCTGTATAGAGTCCGCCATCTAACGTTTTTTTTTCAACTAGTGCTTATTTCGTGAATGATAACACTTAGCTCATGTCTGATTTGACAGAAAATTAGTTTTATCCTTCCGCTGAACGAATATGGTTGTGTATACGCTTGAACAACGCTGGGAAATATTGCGACATTACTTTGAAAATCATGGTAATGTTGCAGAATGTCATCTTTTCAATGTCATCTTTTCAGATGAAGATCATTTTGATCTTGGCGGGTATGTAAACAAGCAAAATTGTCGCATTTGGGGCACAGAAAACCCGCACGCATACATTGAAAAGCCGATGCACCCAAAACGAGTCACTGTTTGGTCCAGAGGCATAATTGGGCCATTTTTCTTCGAAAATAAGCAAGGAGTGGCCGTTACAGTCAATGGCGATCGTTATCGGGCCATGTTGAACGAATTTTTGTTTACAAAAATTGAAGAGAAGGATATTGGCAACATTTGGTTTCAACAGGACGGCGCTACGTGCCACACAGCCGAAGCTACACTCGATGTTTTGCGCCCTGGTTTTGAAGATTGCATTATCAGCCGCAGAGCAGATGTCGTTTGGCCACCTCGGAGCTGCGATTTGACACCGTTGGACTATTATTTGTGGGGTGCCGTCAAAGATAAGTGTTACGCCTACAAGCCAGAGACAATTGACGCTTTAAAGGACAATATTCGTGAAGCCATTGGTGAAATACAGCTGCCCCAAATCGATAATATGCTTTAAAATTGGACCGATCGTGTAGGCTACTGCATGGCCAGCCGAGGCAGCCATTTAAATGAAATTATTTTCCATTATTAACCGGAAGGATTGTACTTTCAAATAAAAAAAGAAATTTGAGAAAATATTCAGTAGTTTTTTTTATAGCATTTTCAAAAAAAAAAGTTATTTGGCGGACCCTATACTTTTGAATTGAAAATCTGAAAATTTCAAATCAAAATGTTTACGAAAAATGTTTTTTATTGTCTTTTATTAGCAAGAAGAATACCATAATTTTTATCAGACAAAATTTGTAGTCTTCACAACTTCACGCATTGTGCGTTACCGTCTGTAGTTTATTTAAAAAGAGTTTGTTTTTAAATATAGAGTCAATTAAAATTCATAGAAATATATATCAGTCATTCAAAAAACAAACTATAAAAAATATTGTCCGTTAAATGTAAAATTTGATGTTTTCTGTTTCTAAGGATAGAAATTCAAATAATTCCTGTTTGTTTTTTATGAAAATAGTTCCTTTAAATTCAACATTATTTCAATACAAATTAAAAGAAATTATTCGCATATACATTCAAATATATAAAATAAAAAAAACCTATGTATGTGTTATTTTGCAATTACACACACAAAAAACAAAAACTTTCAAACTTGAAAAAAGCTACAAAAATCGTTTTTTTTTAACGTTTTGTAAGTTAAAAATTGATAATGATAATTTAAAACGTCTTTCGATTGTTTTTAACGAAATAATGTTGTGAGTATAATAAAAACTTCAAACTATAAAATTTACAATTTTTATAGTAATTTTTAATTTTGTATTTCCTAAATATGCAAAGATTACGAAGCATAATTTGGTGACGAAGCAACCAAATTTAATATATTTAAAATTTGGGCCAAATCGGACAATGTTAATACGCGGATCACCCGCAATATGTCAATATGCACTTAAAAGGAAATATGTACTAAAAACCAAAAAATATGAGGTAAAAATCAAAAAATACGCAATTAAAATTTTCCAATTTTTAAAAATCATATTTATTATGTGGAATTAAACTGAAATACAACATAACTAGATGACAACAGGATGTTTCTTGTATTTATATGCTACATTTTTCCTTTGGTTTATTTTTAATTAAAACTGGCGTGAGCCAAAATTTAAATTACACACATGATCGTGTTTTTTTGTGTCGTGATTTTTCGTGATTATTCCTTTTATTCGTGCGTAAATGTAATTTTTGGTTCGTAATTTTTGGTTTAACGAAAAAATGCAAAAATATCCAACAAATGAAAAATATGGAAAAATATGCATTAAATATTCAAAACAAAAAATATGTACCCCCAAAGGCCAAAAATATGTTATGTATGCCAAAATACGCAACAATAAATTGATAACATTTTGTTCCAAATTATGGGTTTCAAAAAAGTATTTAGTCGAAATCGTTTTTTAGTTAGTAGCGTTTGCCTTAAAGTCTCTTCCCTGGTTATAACATAAAATTCAAAAATTACTTCTTTTAATTTGTTCCAAAAATCCAAAATTTCGACCGTTGCACTAGGTGGGTTAACGATATCTAAATTATTAAATTAAAAATTTGCGCAAAGAACATTTAAAGTAGACTTCCCAAATAAAAAAAAAAAAAAACAATTGGCAAGGTCAATTGACCCATTTATTTCAACTGTAATCGAGGTTCAATTTCTTTTCTAAAACGCAGCCGAGTAGCATGCTGAAAGGTATCTGAATTTTTTTCACAAGTAAAAAGAAATATTAAATAAAAAATTGCCCGATAATAGATAAAATAAAAAAATAATTCTTTTTTTTATATTGTCCATAATCACGCCTACTACGCCGACTTTTTGAAAATTGTACTTATAAACATGTTCCAGTTTGTGAGATATGATTAAGCCCCAACATTGTTTTTAAAATATTGCTATTTCCACACATTTTCAAAGTTTGTACTTTTCTGATAAATTTACCGTGTATAACGTAAGTTGTTAAAAAAAATATACTAAATATCAAAATGCAATAAACATTAAGTGACAAACTATAAAAAGTTTATATGGTTCAATTGATTTAAATAAAATGAAATCAATACTTGGTTTTTATTTATAATGTAAGAAAGAAAACGAGCTTATATCAATTTAAAGAAAATTAAAATCCACATTAAAGCCAGATTGTACTCAAATAGAGATGGCATAATACAAAAAATATGTAAGTGCTAATGAGAAAAAAAAAACAAAATCTATTCAGTAGAGTAGTGTACTTCAGTATTGTGAATTTAGCTTTAAAATTTTAACAAAAATTCACATTTCATGCTGCAAAATAGAAACAAAAAATCAATTAATGTGTGTGTGTACGAAGTTAACACCAAATTTTCATTTTTGTACACGCACACAACAAACACTTATTTATTTTCAAAGAGAACTACACAGCGTATACATAATTTAATTTACATGAATTGCATACGTATGGAACGTACTACACCTACATGACGTATGAGTATTTGTTATTTTCATTTTATTTAAATTGATTTTTATGTTTTAAATCAAAGTACATATATAAATTAAATAAAATGTTTATTCGCAGTTTATACGTACATATATATTTAATTATTTTTTTTATACAGTGGATTCCCGATTTAACGAACTCTCGATTTAACGAATTCGCGATTTAACGAACAGGAAAAATTTTTACATTAGGTACTGTGTATTACGAATTAAAATACAATATAGCACTCGATTTAACGAACACTTAAAAAAATACATATAAAAAATATGTATTGCCATATAGCTTTAATTTTTTATTTTAATTTTTGATGATCACATCGTTAAATAAAAGTTTGATTTTTTCCAATGCATTCGAAGACATTAATTTTACGAGATCTTCAAGAGGAAACCATTGAACATTTTTTTAAAGAATCGCAAAAGCAAACTTCAATAACAATTTTGTATTTAAATAATTACTTTTTGTAATTTTTAATATATAATAATTTCTTTTTGATTAATTTTTTTTATAAAATCCATTTTTTAGTAAAGCCCATATGACACTACATTTATTTTATATTGGATTGATATTGACAGATACTCATTTATTTTCTATAGTTGAACTCCGCACACTCATTAGCAATTGTAATACGGTCTTAGTAAGATATGATATAAATTGTCCTTTTAATTTGCATTTGTTTAGTACTGGATTTAACGAATTTTTCGATTTAACGAACAGGGCTGTCAATCAATTGTTCGTTAAATCGGGAATCCACTGTATATGTTACACTGTCTAACATATTTTGGTCATCGAGCATTACACAAACAATTTCCGTTTTTACGGTCTGTTTCTGTCAACTGGGGTATCGGCGCGGTGGTTGCTTATTTTTGCTCAAAGTAAAGTAATAATCGACGAGCATGCCTATGATACCCTACAACAAAAGCCCTGATCGTAATATCATGACCAGTGCAGAAATTATAAAAATAAATCTGAATAAAATTGCAGGTATTGTAGATCAGAATATAAACCGATTCTAGGTATATTCAATTCGTCCTTTGACTAGTATAAAATTATCCGCAGAATTTCATACAAATATTTTTATATTTGCGACTTGCATTTGGATCACAAGGTTTAAGGATCGGTCAATCAATTTACAAATTTGCGATTTATTGTTTATTCGATTTTGTTTTTTCGATTGACTAATTTGGGAAAGACATTCGACTAAAAAAATATATATGACTGCATTATTAGTTTTAATTAAAGGAAATTGAAGATTTGTTTAATAAATAAAAACAAAAATTACAAAAACCTTAAAAAATCACCAAAATCTAAAATATCGCTAAATTTGGAGAAAAAAAATCCTAAAATATAACAAAATCGCCAAAATTAAAAAAATCGTTAAAATTTATAGAATGGCTAAAATTGTTACACTCGCCAAATTGCAAAATGAAATGAGATGAATTTAAAAAATCGCTATAATTTAAAACAAGTCGCCAATACCGAGAAAACTATAAAATGTAAAAAATCTTCAAAATTAAAAAATAGCTAATATTTAAAAAAAAAAAAATCCAATAAAAAAATAATCAAATTACATTTTTAATATCTTGAAAACTAGACATGCTAAAGAAATACTTTTTGCACCAGAGGTCTTAAGTTTCGAGTTACTTGGCTAGATTTTTAATTCGCGTTGATCTTAAGAACTCTTCATTGCAGAATGGGGGCTATATTTGGCAATACATATACAAATTATTATATTTTTGTATTTTTTTTTTTTTAACTTAGGTCGATTTTTTTAGTTCAAGCGATTATTTCAATTTTGTTTATTTTTTAAATTAAAATTAAGACTGTCTTCTCCAATTTGAAAGATTTTTTCCAATTTTAGAGTTTTTTAATTTGCGATACATATTCAATTTTTTATATTTTTACAATGTTTTTTTTTTTTTTATTTTGTTGGTTGTTTTTAATTAGAGCGATTATTTTACTCAATTTTGTCTATATTTTAAATTTTGGCGTTTTTTTAATTGAGGCGTTTTTTCTCCAATTGGAAATGTTTTTTTTTTCAATTTTAGCGTTTTTTAATTTGAACAACTTTTTCTTTTCGAGCGATATTTTGCTTTTTTATCAATTTTTTAATTTTGAATTTAAAAAAATGGAAATTTATTTCGTATTTTGGAGATTTTTTAGAATTTTTGCGATCTTTTCACTTTTGGCAATTTATTTGTAAAGATTTATAATTTTTAGCTATGAATTCAATAATTGATTTTTGTTGTTTTGTTCTTGTATTTGTAAGAAATCGTTAAATGTACTGTAATTGTTAATTTTCTATTTTTCTTAAACCGAATGTCATTCTCAAATAGCTCATTCACATGAAGCAAAATCGAATAAACAAGTTTTAAATCGATTGAGTAAAATCGATGGAATTTTTAAACACTGAATAACGAATGATTGATTGATTGATTGATTGCATTCCCAAATTGTAAATCGAATGGATTCCTAATGAGCGAATTTCTTATGATTGAATTCAGTGAATGACAAAATAAAATGATTGAAATTGATTGAGTTCCTTAGATGTAAATTCGATTGAATGAATTCCAAACAATGAATTCTCGCTAATGTTTAAACAGGAATTGATTCGTTTAAAAAGTAAATCGAATTCGATTTTTAGGGAATTCATATAAAATAGAATTCAAAGCTTTTAGAGCAATATTTTTGATTATAGAGTGTAGGATATAACTTGTTTTAGCATGGTATTAAAGTTTTTTAGGTGTCCTTACATTATCACTATCAACTTCTTTACCGTCGAGATCGCCGGGGAAACAAGCAGACATTTCAAGAACCTATAAAATAAAATTCCTAACTAATTTTGTAAAATCTCTTGTGGGTATTGCAATCATTGGTACTGGAATTTTTTGTTGCACTGTGTTATTGTACATAAAAAAAAATATAGTGTTAAATTTTTACACAATTTTATCTTTTTGAAATTTATTTGTATTTTTTTGCTTGGCATACAATTGAATTACAGTGTTTATTTTTTCTGCTATTGCTGTTATTATTTACACTCACTTAAGCTCCACTTTTATGGTGTTGCCTTCTTTATATATTACATAGTAGTAGAATATAGCACTATATAAAAAGCCCATACATCAATATCGTTCATGTCAGCTGTCAATCACTATAAATGGCAAAATTAAGTAATAAGTGTATGAAATGAATATAACAACAACAAACAACAACAGTTTGTGTAAATGTGTAAAATGTGATGTTTTATTAAATGAATGAAAATTTATAAATGACTGATTGATGTCGTATATAAGTACATACTATATATATATTTTATATATAAGGCTTTTCATACCTAATGTGCAATTCAAACAAAAAAAGTGTTTGTCGTGTCAAATGTCAAATTAACACTATTTGCTGTACTATATGGCATGAATAAAGCTTGGAATGATTTTTTAAATTTGTCCAAAATTTGGTCGAGTTTGAAATTTTTTCTAATATTCAGTCAAGACCCGCCGAATTTCACCAGCGTGTTCCTTGGCTCATTTCATGAAAATATGTACATTACGACCATCCCCGAAAATGCAAGTGTGCGAAATGGCAGCGGTTTGAAAATTTTCGGATTGGTGGTCGGAGGGTAGTATGGTAAAATTGCTAACTTCTGAACCAGTGGTCGAATCAGTAAAGAAAAAGAAAAAAAAGTGAAATCGCCGAGATACTAAAATGCAAAAATTTTTTGGAACGGTAAAAGAGAAAATTGGCTGAGAAAATTGAGGTTATGTGCACCTTTTTATGTCTTTTTTTCAATTTTTTTTTAAAGCTCTATATCTCGGCGATTTCACTTTTTTTAATTCTTTCTTTATCGATTCTGAAAGGTCTCTCAAAGACCTTTTCAACAAGCCCAAAAACAAATACAACCAGTGGTTCAGAAGTACCGTACTACCCTCCGACCTCCAATCTGAATCACCCTGTAGTTCAGAATTTTTATTAGTTCAAAATTTTTATTAGAATATTGTAGATGTTTTGTTTAGATGTTTTGCTATCAGCAGGTTACTCTGCTTCGTTTAGAAGAAAATGCAAATATTCAATACAAATTGAAATATTTGTTCTATAATCATTTAGTTCCTCTGCTCGTATACTTTAACATATTAATTATACGTTTAGGTGTCTCTTACATATAGAAGAAAAAATATAAATTTTTTATTGAATAGTTGCAATGTACAATATTAAACAAATATTTTCTCGAAAACTTTAACTCTGTAACTTTCTGATTCGATAGAAAAACATCTGAACTATTTTGGAAACAAAAAAAATTAATTTATTTGATTTTTTTTTTGTTAAATTGTCTATATTAAACTCTGTTGACATTGTCAAATTTTCAGCATTTTCCAAATTCCTTTAAATTGTAATTAATAATATATATTTAAATGGTAAATTAAAAAACCATCGTGCCTACTTTGGGAAAACAGAAAAAGTTCCAAATTATTATGAAAATTGCAAGTTTATATTTAATTCTACATTATTATTAATTCTATATTATTTTTCATGAAGCGGTACAGTTGGTATGAATTACCTCATATATATAAATATGTATGCATTTTATTTGTTTATACTGTAGTGAGTAATATGTTGTCGTTATACCATCATTACTAAATTGTATACCAACAAAAAAGTAACATGTCTTCTGTCACTGAATTTCGATGGATGTAAATACATCAACATATTACTTGTTTAAATTGAAATTAAACATTTTGAAACAAACGTTTGGAATTAAGACAAACTTGTTTATTGTTTTTTTTTTTTAGTCTGAAATGAATAAAAAAAAGAATAATTTCTTAATCTCATTATTTTCTAAAGGAAAAGGTCATTGAAATTATAAATTCGAAACCGGTGCTGAACAACTATTTTTATTTTATAAAAATCGAACTTTTCAATGTGTACATTTGCGTATGAGCAATGTGGAATTCAAAAACAAATATTAATCATATGTACAGCAACTGATTAGTTTATTTAAAAAGTTATCCTTACATTTAATTTTAAATGGTTATACTTTAACGTTTACAAAGAAATATACTCCTCACCTTTTTTTTGGAATCTATTTAAAAAATAAATTACGTGTAAATACTAGTGTTTCCAGTTCGGTTAATCGGCTATGGATTTTTTTCATTATTTTTACAAGACAAGAGAAGCATAGAAAATACAAATACTAACAATAATAGAACAAAATGATTTTAAATAAAGTGAAAACCATCCTTAAGTCTTTAAATATTTTTTTTGAGCAACTCAAATCAAGCGTTATATAGGCGTTAAGAAATACGATAAAAATATTTTTAATTTCAAATTTAATTCTGTTAAAAAATCAAATTAAATTAAATTATATTTCCATGATTGTAAAGACAAGGTTGCACTTGTTTTATATTTATTTTTCGCAAGTGTCAATTGGCATGTTAATTCAGAAAAAAGTCTAACTTTTTTCCATTTTCCAAGAAAATTTTTACAATTGGTTCCTAACCACATTAATTCTGCAATATTTTCCTCTGGAACTTAGTCCTTGCTACCTATACCGTTTATCTGAACTTAAATATAATAAAAACTTACTAAAATTATTTCCAGCACCGACTGTAGCAATAATCATCGGTGTTCAAACCTAAAGTGTAAATGGTTTACAAAGGAAAAAAAATTGTTGTTCTACAAGTCGATGTTTGGATCAGAATATTAAGCTGATTAATGTATTTCTCCAGGTTCCAAGAAATATTTCGCTTTCAAAAGTTCTCAGATTCTGAAACTTTTTTGACCTAAGAATATGAGAACTTCTTTAAATACATCGAGTTTATAATTTACCTTACAAGTTTCAAGTAGAAACACTTCTGGCTTTTTTAAATCTATTTTTATGTTTTTTATTTGAAAATTCATAAAATTTTGAATAATTTGTTAATTTTTTTAATATTCCAAAAAAAAACTCTTTGAAGTACTCTTCAAAATTAATAAAGTTCTCAGACATTAACAGTTGGAATGGCAGGGTTGCCAATTGTTGCTTTGAGAATCAAGATGATTACCTGGCAAAATTCTAAAAATAGATGGAAAAATTTTCATTTGTACATTCATTAACTGTGGCCAAGTAATTTAAAGTTATCCGATTTAAAATATTTAAATAAGAGAGTATAGAAAAAAGATGTGAGGACCAGCGCTAGAGGGAGTGCCACACTTTTAACTTGAGTGACCAGGTCATTGTGAGCCTCATTCTGAACCACTACTCAGAACAACTTATGGTAGAAACAGCCATAGCAACCACTCAGCAGAACAGCGATATACAAAATTATTTTCCAT
Organism: Eustalomyia histrio; assembly: GCA_949748255.1. Lineage (NCBI taxonomy): Eukaryota > Metazoa > Arthropoda > Insecta > Diptera > Anthomyiidae > Eustalomyia > Eustalomyia histrio. The sequence continues at coordinate 72,633,893 of OX456525.1, forward strand.
TGTTAAGAATTGATGATTTTTGTTAACAAAATATAATCTTTTAGTATACCATAATCTCGGAAAACAGCGGATTGTAATATATATCCTAAACCAATACTCATAGTATCACTGAATGACCAGAACTAAAAAACGATGAATTTTTGTGCTTTTGAATGTAGAAAGGGGCCAAGTATTTTCAAAAATTCGATTTTATGTAGAAAGTCGGTAGTGAAAGGGTTAAAAATATTTTTTTATTCTTAAATTTAATTTAAAAAAATTTATTTTGTTCCATTTTAAGAAACATTTTATATGCAAAATATAAAATATAACTAACTTAATATAAAATAAAATACAATTTCATATTTGATTTTAAATATGATTTATGATGATGATTACCTCTTCTATTATAATAATACAATGGTGTATTGTAACATTTGACCGCACACAGACATGAATACATATACACACACACACACAAGCATAGTTACATTCATGAATATAAATTTGCTTACACATACACACAAAGGAGAGTATGGGGAATTGCACTTTATTAGATGCTGCTTATTATAACATCTTTAACAATTTTCCTCTTTGTCAGTTACTGGAAAATGGTTAATATTCTGCATTATGGCAAAAATAATCTCTAGGGGCAGTATTTGCCAACAGTAGTACTTTTGTAACAAAACAATACAACATGCGTCACTTATAGCCATTTAACACAAAAAGAATATGAACAACAATACAACACACTATACAAACTATATAGTACATACATAATTATCCCTATCAGAAATACACTTAAACTCTGATACACACACTTCAAAACAGATAAACATAATATGGAAGTGCGTGACATTCCATATTACCAGTTTCAAAACACCAACAACAACAATTGAAGATTGTACTGCTTTAGGTGTTTGGTTAATAATGCAACCATCATGTAACACTTCACAGTGTAACTATGTTACTATGTAGTGTTAATTCCTCAACTCCTTCCTACACAACACGACACAGGTACAAATGTTTTGGTAGATAAGGTTGGTAGTTACTGCTGTAGGTACACTTGATAATATTGCAATTTCCTTTTTATCCTAAGTGCGTCCTGTGGCACCTGAAAATTTATAAAATTTGTTTAGCACGTTATGTTGGGTTTTCAACACTCTTGTTGGTTCGCTGGTTACCATTGCTTTATGCTATTCACATCGGCAACATTATGTTTGTCTTTATGTATGCCTGATAATGACGGAAAATGATGATGATGATGATTTTCTTTTCAACTACTTCATTCCATTTATTTGTAATACATATTTGTTCGTTCATTCATTCGCTCGTTGCCTTCATGATACATGTTTGCTGTTCTCTGTTTAATAAATCATTTAAATTGAATTATTGTTAAAGGAAAATCATCTAATAGTATTTTTAAAAATAAAACAGTATACAGTTTCTGGCATGGCATGGCATCATTCCTGAAATAAAATGTAATCAAAAATTATTGCATTAAAAAAATGTAAGGTGGTTTTATGAAATATTTTTTTAAGATAAAATATATTTAAGAATGAAGGAAAAAACAATTTGATTTAGGAAAAAAATTTAAATTCAAATATTTCTGCTTGAGGGAGTGAAAATTAGAAGAATTTTAAGAATTCTGCGTCAGATTTTAAGAAATATTTTTCATAGAAAAACTCCAAAGATTTAATAATCATCTTATGCTTCTTCTTTTGAAAGCGAATGTATTTATAGTGTTTTTTATTTTACATTTAAAACTTACTTCGTCAAAATTATTTGTTAGTCTCTTGATTTGGTATGTATTGGTGATTTTCATTTAGAATTTATCTGATTCTATGTCATAATATAATGTTACTATGAAATAGAAAACACTAATTTTCAATAAATGTAAGAGAAGATAGTGAGGACTATCGCTAGAGAGAGTGAGGGCATCCTCAGCCTCCTTTAGTGAACTGATTACCTGTAAGATGTGCTTTTCCATCTATAATTAGACATTACTACCAATTAATCCTACATTTTAGTTTTGCCACCTTTGATTCTCAAAACATGTCTGAACAGGCAGGGCTGCCAGTCCAACTGCTAATGAAACAAACTAATAATCTGTTAATATATAATTAATTATGCTGTTTCTCCTATTAGATAAAACATGATGCATGATTCCTTTGAGTTTAGTAGTATGTTCATTTGGTATACTCGTATACCTATTGTTGATCAGATAGTTTAAATTTTTCTTTAAAATTTGTCAGGTAGAAGATGAAAATTTTGCACATCTTCTCTTACATTTATTAAAAATTACTGTTTTCTATTTTATAGTAACACTTAATTATAATCTCGAACATAAAATTATATACCGATTTTCGCTATAACTTGGCACCACACATCAATAAATTTTGTCGAAATTAGTTTCACTTACTAGTTACTCTGAGTATATTAGCTGTGCTTACTTTTAAAAACTTCGTTGGCTAGTTTTTGAGTTAGAGAGTTATTTATAAAATGTGTTCTCCCGATACCCCGTAAGTCCTGCATCAAAAATAATAATTTACTATTCACGTAGAGACTCTAAGCTATTTTTGCTTCTAACAATATTGTATGCCAGAGCTTTAATATATTCTTGGCAATTTTTGCACTCATAAGTTAATTTTCAGAAAGTTTGACTGCATCCTTCTTCGTTTGTTGTACAATAAAAGTTCAAAGGCGAAATAAGTAGTGAATTATTTTTCCAGTCGATATAATATAATTTGTTTTATAAAAAAATTTTATTTAGGCAAAAACTACTTAAGTTTTAAAAACCACTTTTTGGCGGAGGGTTAACTATCTAAAAAAAAATATTTTAGTTCGTTAAAAAAGAATCCAGTTTGAAATTTTTTTATTTGTATACAAGTGACACCGGTTTTCGTAAAAATAAAAACACAGTCGACTTTTAATTAAAATAAGTCATTGGTTAAAGTATAACTTAATTAACACAATTATTAATATACTACAGAAGTTGTCCTAAAATATCCTATGTAAAAAAAAAAAAAAAAAATTTATGTTTAATTAAAACAGTATTTCAATTCGCTTTAAATATTAAATATTAAATATCTTATATTGTTTTGTCTTAACCCTTCAATATACTATTTATGATTTGCAATAAAGTTCACACTATGTGTTTGGCATAAAAAATAAACAACGAAGGTGTTTTTAAAATTTTGTTTTAACGCTTTATTTAGACAAGTGGTTCTCAGAATATTCTTTCATGTCCCTCTATCATAATATCATAAGAACCCGGCAAATTAAGAACACTACATCTACTGATCCCGAAGTTGTGCAAATTTCGATGAATCATTAACGATTTTAACATTGGCGTGTCATTGGGAGGAAGTAGGTTTTTTATGCAACTCGGTGCTATGAAATATCGATGATCAGATGGACTTTTTCATTAGTTTACAGAAGTCGTTAAATATAGGGACTATAAAATAAATATGGGGATTGGCTATGCTTTAGACTTAAAAATGTAATTTGAACACGACAAGAATTATTATTGCATTAAATGACTTCCTTTAGTCATTTAACCATTTATGGACCATCGAAATAATTGTTTTTTTAAGACAATTACTATCAATTTTTATAAATAAATATTGGAATTTAAAAATACAAATGTTACTATCAACATTTTGGAAGTTGTTTAAAATAACTTCTGAACTTCTTCTGAAAAACAGATTCGTAAAGAATAACATCCCTTTGCTTAGTAGTTTATCGATGGTCATTTAGGTTATTAGGCCAGTGGTCCACAGCCTACACTCACCAAAAAAAGTCTGTAATGTCAACTGAAAGTTTTGCTGTTATTACGGGAAATTCTGCTAATTTGAGCCCAGCGGTATTTTTTGCTAATCTTAGCAACACATGTCTGCTGACGTGTAGTACAATGAAATTAGTAGAAAAATCAGTAGCCGCTACTAAATTTTAGTAGACTTTTTGTAAAGTGGAATTTAAAATCTGTTTGCTAAAATCAGCAAATATTAGTAAAAAGGTTTGAATTTATTTTTTTTATCGAGTTTAAATTAGAAATAACATTTCCTTCAATATCCACGTTTTTAAAATTAGTAAAATTTTTTGCTAATTTTAGCAAATCGGTTTTCAAAAATTTGTAAAATGATTTCTGAAATAAGCAACAAAAATTTGTAAATATTCTGTAAAAATTCTGTAATTTGTAAAATGTAAATAGCAAAAAGATTTGCTAAATAATAATTTTTTACCAAAAATCAGTACAAAAATAGTAGAGTGGGATTGAAAACCGTTTACAAATTTTTCTACTAACTTTTTTTTTCTGAGTGTATTTTGTGCCTTGCCCCATTTTAAAATTTCTAAATCTTCCTTCTATCGATGGTCATAAGTTTACAACTCATTACTTACAATTGATGAGATCCAGGTACTACACTCACCAAAAAAGTTGGTAATGGCAACTGAAAATATTACTGTTATTACGGGAAACTTTGCTAATTTTAGTCCAGCTGTATGTTTTTGCTAATCTTAGCAACACATGTTTGCTGAGGTGTAGTACAAATGAATTAGTAGAAAAGTTAGAAGCCGCTATTAAATTTTAGTAATCTTTTTGTAAAGTGAAATTTAAAATCGGTTTGCCAAAATAAGCAAAAATAATTTAATAAATATTATTAATAATAGTACAACCACATTAGTATAAAAAATTAGTAAGCGCTACAAATTTTTAGTAAATTGCTGTAAACTCAATGAATTGTAATGCACAAATTAATTCAATTATTTTTAGATACACTTGTTACACTTTAAAGCTGCTAATATATATATATGAACATACATGATTATACATGGGCATACATGGTCATATACGTCCATACATGATCTCATATATGACCATATATCTTCGGATCCGAACGCTAGCATGGCGGTCTAAGCCCATTCTTTGTAAGTGCCTTTTTTATAAAGCACTGAAATTTTTGTAAAACAAATACTGGAAAAACGCTTTCTGCAATCGCTAGTAAAATGTCCGACATAAGTGTAATTGATTTGTAATTCCACGAATGGGCTAGTGGTTTGCCAGTACTTGTAACTTTCTGCCTACACAACAATATGCAACCTCTAACTCGCACATTTACACGTATTACGCTTATTTTTTACAAATTTATTTTAACAAATTTAAGTAGATATGGACTTGCAAAGTAGATATTTAAAAATTAAGAATATATAAAAAATGCCGCCAAGTCTAGAAATTCTTGACTTTTCTCCTGTAAATATAAACAAAATATTTGTCATAAAAATATTTGAAATTTTTGTATTTTTAAAAACAACAAAAGCTAACAAATGAATTATGTGTTTGTTAGTAAAGCTAGAGCAGGACAAACAATTTAAATGCTCTATTTCGCGTTCCGACGAAGTCCATTTACGAAAACAACTTTCGTAAAAAGGCAGCCCCAAATGTTCAAATTGTTTTTGTTTACAAAAAATAATGAAAAGTCAGATAAGTAGAGACAGTCGTTTTCTTTACAAGTAGTTATGGATATAGATATAAAGTTCGAAAAAACAACAAACATATTGTTTAAATATTTTTGTTTAATTTCTTTAAAATGAATTGTAAAGTTTTCCACTTACTATTACTTATTACTATCTAAATTATGAACAAGAATATCCCTTAAACGCATACAAATCAATAAGTGATTGATATTAACATTTTGGTGGTAGTTGCAAGATCACATCAAAAACTAGTAATTGGATCAAAAAGTTTTTTAAAAACTAGGTTTTAGTTTTTAGTATGCAGATACAATTCTCAGTACACTTTTTTTGTATATGTTTTAAGGTGGTTAGTAGATATTGTTTCTTAAATCCATCTTTAAAAAAATTCTTTTAAATCCTTAACTTTTTCGCTAAAATATATTAATAATTCATAAACTTCATTCAAGTCATTATAAATTTTCACACTCAAGTAGATTTCCTTATTAAAATCTATAAACGGCTGCAACTGCTGCAAAAAAAAATGAAATGAACGTCATTTTAAGCTCAGCGCTAACAGGTGTGAAAATTTCTACACACCCACACTTTTAGGGAGACGACAACCATTAACTAAAATAACTGCTATTCTATAAAACAACTAAAAAAACGCAAAAACAATTTTTGATAGCAAACAACAACTTCACTAGGCAGGCAATTGTGCACACAAAAAAATATACTTGTTAAATTCTTGCTATTTAAAATGTTGTCGAATAATAAAGTCATAGTGAATTAATTGTTTAATTGATTGATTCATTGGTATTAATCACTTTTTTCATTGAAAATTTTTAATAAGTGGAATTAAAGAATTTTTTTTTTGTGTGTATGGTTATAGAGCAAAATTGCACGAAGCAAATGTAACCTAGTTTTTATCTATTTAGCACGTATGTACAATTTTTTTTTACAACTTTGAACTTTTTATCAAAATTTGTACACACACATAGACAAACAGATGCAGGTGCCTGCTTATATGCATTTTCTCATTCATCTTACTATAAAAGAACCTTGTTATACATATACATTCATATCAATGCAGAAAAAAAAACATATGCCAAAGTACTTCAAATATAAAAAGGTTTATATTAACATGTTGTTCATTCATTTATTTATATGATGATCCAAAAATAACGAGATTTTTACAACACAAAACTCTTTGAAAAAAGCGGACATTTGAATATTTAACATTTAATAACAGACTTGTAACTGTTTTAATTATTCTGAAATGATAAATCATTGTTCCTTCTTAAATTAATAATCTAATACACAGTAAAAACATTTCCTACAAATATTTTCTATAGAATTTCATATTTTCGAGTTCCAAGTATTGGGTGCCATTTAGGTACAAAAAGACCTATCATAAAATTATTCGTATTTCTTTTATTGCTCCTCTAACATTTCAAATGACATATACTTTTTCAACATAGTTTATGGATTTAAGCATTCATGCATCTAGCGAAGTTTTCACACGATAACTTTGTTTTTTTTTTATCGCACATATTTACGAATCATACATTCTATACTAAACTTATATTACATACATACAATCACTAACAACTTAACTTTTTAAGGATACGTATTCCCTCTATATATTTGCACTATATAATATAGCAGTTAGTTCTTTTTTCGGTCGTTTATTGTAGTCGCCTAATGAAGACATGAATAAAAAATGTGATTTGCTTAACTTGAATAGTGAATGGATAATATGCAAAACTGTAGATTTGTAAGACTCCATCCAGTATTTGCCCCCTTTTTGTATGCATGTTGACGTTAACTTCACTGTTGCTACTATACGAGTTCACAACACTAGTTACTTGTAGGTCTTTCCTGCTTTAGTTTTGCATATGTAGTACATTCGATATAAAAATGTGACAAAAAAAATCAAAACACTCAAGTTAAAGTTTTTCTTAAAATGAAAATGAATTTTAAGTTTTATATTATACTTGAATTGAGTATTCTTCTAAACAATTTTCTATGGGGTTTTACAGGGGTATACACAGATATATTTTATTTAACATGAAATACTAAGTCAGTCTTTGGAAAACTAAAACAAAATGGTAGTATAAAGTTAGATTTTTGGAAATATGATTATCAAGTTTTATGACTAAACATTTGTTTGATTAAAATTAGTCAAATTTAACTTTTTGGTTATACAATTAAGGAATGGTATAAAGTGTTGGGCGCCAAATACGTTACAAGTTACTAATAAGTGTTTATTACACAGACATAATTTTATTGTAGGAAAAATAATGAAAAGTTAACGAAAACTTAAGAAATGTTGTGAAATGTGCATTCATGAGACAAAAAGCGGTTAAAGTTTCGAAAATTCCGAAAATTCTCAAAATTTTAAACTGTTTTCTTAAAGTTTATGTGACATTTTTTCAAATAAATATTTGTCCGCTAAACAACCCTATAAGTGATAGAACTGGTGCAATTTTACTTTCTTCTAAGAATTCTTTTAAAATCATCCTACAAATAAGCAAACACCTTTGGTATCATGATGTCCATTACAAGCTGAGATTTTTGCATCATGGGCAAAACACCATCGTGAGTATCATTACTGTTTTTAATTTTAAAATTGTGGCATATTTATGTTCAGTGGACCAATATCAAAAAGTGAATTACAAATACTGAATAGTTATCAAATAACATATAACCCATCAGCTTGAAAAAATAGGTTTAACATAAACAGAATGGCGCAATACACATGCCTTGTAAAATGAAGTAGTGCTTGAATGAAAAACAAACAACTTTAAAATTTTTTCAGCAGCTTTAATTAGAATTGTCAGTTGTACACTTTAAATAGTTTGTAAGTTAAAATAACAGAAAATGTCATTTACAAGAAATGATATTTCATTTAAAAACCGGTCTACTTAAATTTTATTTAAATTAATTTCCTTTTGTTATTTATTTTTAAATGTTGATTAAACAACTAACGCATCTGTAAGAAACAAATGATATAATCAGTTAAAATAAATGTCAAAATTTTACCTTAAAAAAATAAATGATTTTATCATTTATTTGAAATTGTTTCCCTTTTTGTATTTTTTTTTTAAATCTACAAAATGTATTCATAACTATAAACTCTTTTTATGTGAATGTGTTTGTGTATGTATTTGTGTTTATAAAATTCTTCTAATTTGAATTGAAATAACTTTGTATATATACAACTAATTTAAGAAAAAAAAAACACATTGAAATTTTTTTCAATACTATTTTTTTTGAAACAGACAGCAAACAAAATTTAAATTTGTAATAACTGTTACGGAAAAAAATAAACCACAAATTTCCATTTTGTGGGTAAATTTTTATTAAATTTCAAACAAATGAAAAAAATAAATGAAACTGAAAAAATCGGTAAATGATAGTAAATCATTTCAAATGAATGTATAAAAAAGTTAATATAGATATTTCTTTGAAATATAAATGTATGTTCCATTATTTTTAAATGGAACGGAAAACTTTTTTATTAAACTACAAACAGTAAACTACATAATATTCTGAGTGTATATTTTAATCTCATACACTACTTTTTACAACGAATTTATTGCCAACTGAATAGTTTAGTTGCAGCAACAGAGTTATTCGGTTGTCACAACTAAATGTATTCCTAAACCGATTGAAATATATATTTTCAAGTAAAATTATGTTTTATTAACCGAAATACGGTCGCCACAAACAAATATTCTATTAAATCTCTTTGACTAAAAAATGACAAACAGTTTTTTATTATTTTTTATTTTTATATACATCAAGATTTTTTGTTTGTTATTATTGTTAATTTATACCGAGATTTCAATGTCCGTATATTTATAAAAATGAAGGAAAATAAAGATTTTTAGTCACGCTAGTACATGTATTTCGATCCGGCCAAAGATCTCTCCAGAAGTTTTAAGATAATTTAGAGCACTTTTCCATAGGTTCAAAAATATATAAATTTTGGAGCCTTTTTTTTTTTTTTTTTTTTTTTTACGTTAGACTAACACTCAGGGGATGTCCCCTACTAATGCAGTGCATTGTGTTAGAATTAGGAAAATATGTAATGAGAGGGAGGAAAGAGGGAGTAGTGTTGAAGAGTACAGACAATATGCAATATATCTGCAATAGTACAACAACCGGGTACACACTTTGTTGCTGAATTGGTTACTCAGTGATCAGTGCTATGCCTTCATCACAAATTGGCCCAACAACAAAAGAATACAAGGCGGTTGTACCATGCAAAATAGAGAAAAAAATTAAAAAAGGGAGGGAAAAAAATCTAGCAACAATAACACAGGCAAATAGAGACATTAAAGCCCTTTGCCCCTTTCAGTTTTTTTTTTTATTTTTTATTAATTGACTTATTGTAATTATTATTATATCAACACTGGACAAAAAAAACGGCGCGTTTAAATTCGATTTAACGACACTAAAAACATAAACGATATATGCGGACAAAATGCGTGTTGACAGTTTAAAATATAGAACACAGACAGAAACCTATTTAAAAACTAAAATATAATAAACCTATTAAAAACTAAACCTATTTAAAAGACAGAACACTACTCCCATATAATAAACCTATTAAAAACTAAAATATAATAAACATATTAAAAACTAAACCTATTACAAAACTTTTTTATAACTGATGTTGCGAGCGAAGATAAATCACGTCTGTACTCTTCAACTGACTATACGCATTGCATTGTTTTGGTGTTTTATAAGTATTGTCTTGTTTCCAGAGTTTTTGTTTTGAAAAATACAAACAAAACGTTAAAATTAAAAAAAGAACCATTGAAAAAATTCCGAGGAGACACAACATATTTTTCAAATCATATTCAGGAACCATTTTTTGGGTTAAAAAATGTCCTCAAAATGTTGGAGAAGACTCTTTAATAATAACCCTCTAAAAATCTCGAAAAATGCATCGGGAAAGCTTAAACATTAATTTCAATTAAGACTTCAAAATTATTCATATTTCGATTTTACCATCACAGCAATAAGAAAGAAGATATTTATACTTTTTCAGACCCTTTCTAAGCCAAAAAAAATCATCTTTGTTTACTGGGTAGTTTTAATTTATTTTTTAGTTAAAATACTGTTTTAAAGTTTTGCAACCGTTCGACCTTTCTTTAAATTCGAAAAACTGACACCGATTTTTCTAAAATCAACTATTCGGAAACACTAAAAACCTATAAAAGTGTAAAAATAATTAATCAACCTATTAAAAATATTAGATTTTAAAACAAAAATTCTTATAAGATAATTTTTGGAATAAAAATTTAGTAGAGTTAGCTTAATTATTTTTAAATAATATTTTTAGTAACACCTTTCATTTAATACCCAAAAATAGAATATTTTTTTTTAAACTAACATGAAAAATCTTTGTAATTTCTTACTTACTTTTTAATCCTTTAACGTGATAAATAGCTTCACAAATTTTTCTGTCCCTTTTAGATATTTAAATTTCATTATTTCCGGCTAATTTAATCGCACAAATCAGAAAATAATTTAAAAATAATACTTTATTTAATCTCTTTTGGCAGCTGAGTTCGAAAAATTTAAATATTTCATACCCTGACAACAAATAAAGTTTAAAAAATAATAAAAATAAAGACGAAGAAATACGGGTAAATCCAAAAGTCTTAAATATTACGTATCATATTTACACTCGAAATATATTGTTGGTAAAAAAAAACTTGTCAACTCATTTCAAGTTAATTTCCTTAAAATTAAGCTAAAATTTAGCTAATTTTTTGTTAAACGTCAAGAGAAATACTTTATTTGAAATGTTACCTCTATTCAAAATAACTTCAAAATGCAGATTATACTCGTATGTTCCTATCCAGTCGGAAAAATTCGATGGTAAGGCACTCAAACAGATGACACAAATGCTGGCAAAAAGTGATTTTCAAATTCCATAGTAATAACACCATTAGACAAAAAACGTCAAAAATCACTCGCCAAATAAATATTCCAAATTTGTCAAAATCAAAAATAAGGCGATCTAAAAAGAGAAATTCCAAAACAATATTAATAAACAGTTAATTTGTAGTGTTGTTGGTTATGGCGGCCGTCAGACAAATGCTCTAGCCACTAACCTAACGAAAAATGATAACTGCTGGCCAACCATTAGTTGATCTAATGTGACAGAAATGACATAAAGCTCGATTCGAAATAACTTGCCAACCTTGGAAAAACAAAATAAAAGCTTTGCAACATCCAAAAAAAAAAATTGGCACTTTCTTTTTTTTTGAATATATACCATTTCTCTGTAAAGAAGTCAGCAGATATTAACTGTCTCTTCTTATGTATATCTTTGAGTGTACCTTATATATACCTTAAATAAAATTGCGAACAATAGTATGAGGTGTTATCTTAATACCTCAGGATGAAACCTAGTTTTCACAATTTTTCCTGATTTCTTCGACTGACTGACTAACTGCCAGGATGAAAGAAAAAATTAATGCAGTCATGTGCAATAACGCCACCAGAAGTTGACTGTTTATTTGGTAAGACTAACTAAAAGTGTTATTCTTGTTAAAAAGATCCTCCTGTCAATGAATATACTTAAAAATCGACAACAAATAAACACAACAGACAAACTATATATTTGACAGACCTAACAACCGACTAACAAAACGACCGACCAACAAGCTGTTGGCTCAATTCCTGGCAATTTACACAAAACAGTTAAAGTTATTTTAGCATCACACACACAAACTCACAACAACATAAAACACAACAACCAAAAAGTATTATACGGTGAAAAACATGGATAAATGCTTCGTATACATTTCTTGGTGTATTATATTTTACGGATATTAAGTGAAACAGGGTTTTTATTTTATTATTTTATTTGCCAACAAAACGAATTTTCTATATATATAAAATTAATATATAAATAACCAAAACTCAGCATAAATAAGCTTGACGCAGGATATAGTGGAAAGTGTTAGATGAAGTACTAAAGATGCTTCAAAGCACAAGATGAGGGGAAGAAGTAGCGGAAGAAGAAGATGAAGCTGTAACTTAAAAGGAACTATAAAACAAGAAATAAAAAAAAAAATAGTTCGTGTGGAATTTTTGTTATGAGTTCATCATCAAATTCAACAGTTTGAATTTTATAAAAGGATAAGCTGCTACTGCTGCTACTAAAAGTACTCAAACGTAATAACATTTTGTATAAATTGTTGTAATTTCCAAAAACAACCAACAGTTATGGTATTAAATGTGGTGTTTCTATACTTTCTATCTCTTAATATACCCGTATAGTATTTTTATTATCCAATTGAACCAAGAAGATTTCAAAAACAAGACAAAATTCTTAATAGTTTTATTTTAAGCTCAAAAAGAAATTGAAGATTTTTCGAGGAAAAACATTCTCACATGCTTTTTGCACATTCAATACATACACACACACACACACACATAAGTTGCAAAGCCAAAGTATCATAGTATTTAAACGTGAAAGCAATATCAAGCATGTATAGAAAACATAAATTTATAGAAAAAACTGCAAAATATAAAAAAAAAAACCGAAAAAAGGGTTAAGTGCTAAGTCAGTTGTATTTAAAACTAAAGTGCATTGAATTGAGTATAGAAGTGATAGATGTCTTTTTTCTTAAATTTATACACACATTCATACTGTAAACTATTTTTTGTTCACATGAACATATGGTTGTTTGTTGCAAAGGGTGGCATTTATTTATACATTTTGTCCCTATTGAATGAAAGTTTCAAACTAATACACATTTTCTGGTATAAAACTAGTAAAAAGATTAAAGACGGGCATAACGACTATTTGATATCGTACACTAAGTAATATAATTTGGGTAAAATTTCGGGAAGCGGTCCAAAATCGGGGAAAGTCCGAGATAAATCTGGATGAAATTGCCGAAAAATTTAATTTAAAAAAATATCAATCCTATTTGAAGAGCATCATATATTTTTGGGATTATGGTTGGGCCAGCCATAGTCGTACTATAATAAAAGTATCATATTATGATACCATAATTTTACAATAATATAATCCCTATAGTTATATTATGATTCGAAACTATGAAAAAGTTCTTTAAGTTTAAGAATATTTCTTAAAAAAATTTTTTTCACTAATGAAAAAATTTGATATTAAGGCCTTTTTAAGAAAACTTCTTTGATTCTATGGAAAAATTCTTAGATTATAGGGGCATTTTTAAGATTCTCAGAATTTTTTTTAGAAAATGTAAGAATTACATCCTTAGAATGTAAGAATATTTATACTATAAAAACACCTTAGAATCTAAGTATTTTTCATGATGAAAAGAAGGGCCTTAGAATCTAAATTTTTTTAAGAACATATGAATTTTTTCGAAGAAACAGTTTGCTGAATCTGATAATTTTACCTTAAGAAAAAGTCGAAAAAATCTTAAAATTTTATTTTTATTTTATTTATATTAATCATATAATTACAAATTATAACCTAACACCCTAACCGAACACTAGCAACAAAGGCCATCGGCTCGTTGTACAACAGACCAAAGCCTCTGGTGTTGCGTACACAACAACTCTTGGGTTCTACATATTTTGTCTTATAAAAAAATATTTTTTTAATATTACGCAAGAAAGTCATTATTTTACAAAAAATTAATTAAAAAAAAAATTATTATTGTTAAAAAAAATATATATAAAATCTGTATATAAAATTTTTTAGACAATGAATTTTTGCGACAATGATTGATTAGTGCAAATCATAATGTTATATGCTAAAGGGATTTTCGAAAATAAAATATCACAGATGAAAGTGATCATATGAACTGATACAATTTTTTTATTCATTGGTTGTTGTCAGTATTTTATAGCTCCATAATAATGACGTTAGAACCTATTTATTAACCAATAACTTGATAGTGACAACCATACCCGAACTCATAGTAGCAGTGATCATGTTGCAACCATATTTTTTCTTTGCGTGATGGAGACTATGTCTAAATATGTTCCGATTTTCAAATTCATATTAGCAGGTATGATTTATGGTCCCATATAACATTCATCACCCAAATTTAAAAAATATAACTACCCAGTAGCAAATGGCCGAACTAGTTTTAAAATGTAATAGTTTTTAAACTAGTAATTACAAAACTAGTTTTCAAAGTGATTATCCTGAAACAGTTGTGTACTAGTTTAATAGTATCGAAGAAGGGCCTGTTAAAAAAAAATTTGCTAAAATTTTGAAATTCTCATTTTGTTTACATATGCTTTTAATAATAAAATCAGATTTTGCAAATATTATGTAAATGGAGGTGAAAATTAACTTTTGGCAAAGACTCACTCCTGAACTTATTTCGTAAATATTTCATTGGTACCAGTTTGGTCGTCTGATATAAAAAATATGCATAATCCCTGTTGCTTGATGTCTACCAATATACATATACGTTTTTTATTACTATCTGAATTAATTTTTTAACGTATTTAATATATACTCATTATTTTTTGTTTCTTAATTTGTTTTAATTTAATATTACTCTTAATATAACTTTATACTTATAACAAAATATATAAACAAAATATAAAAACTATTTTATTTCATCAGTGTAATTTTAGCACTAGTCCAATAAAATTTCCCTGATCTCTAGTAAAAATACTAATATAGTATCATCAATAGTACCGAAGTAGTTCAAAACTATCAGTTAAGTACCATATCCTTTGTCCCACCGAATTTTTTTTTTCTAAAGTGGTAATTTGGAGACAATTACCCCCAGCCCTATGACATCTCCATGTTAAATTCTACAGTGGTTTGTATGGAGAAGCGGTAGAACTCGCACTAGTTGTATTACTGGTTATGTACTAGTATTTTTGCTACTGGGTATATACAGTTTTGTCAGTCTAAATTTCATTTGAGCCTTATTCTGAAAGGACATTTCTATGGGAGGTAGGTCTGAATTCGGACCGATTCTAAGCAAATTCAATAGGTTTTGTTCTTGAGACAAGAGAAACTTATGCACCACATTTAATTTAAATATCATTATATCTTATATACATGAGTTGTGTCTTTTATAACTTATATGGCATTTTGGAGGGCAAACATCTGTCATTGTACGAAATAGTGTAAACAACAAGTATTTTTTGTTTTGTTTCAACAAAGCATAATTTGCGAGAAGTTTTGCTTTACTTCTTCAATTTGAAAAAAATTGTAGCTAAAAGCATATCGATTGCTCACCGAAGCTTATCCTGAATATGTTGAATCGATTTCAGTGTGCGAGAGCTGTTATATGCGGTTCAAAAGTCGTGATTTGGAAGGTTGTTATACACCCAATAAAAAAAGTTTTTTTATTAAATCATTTTATGAATTTCATTACGAAATGATGAATAATTATGAAACATTTGTCATAAATATTTATAAAACACTAAAGTTTAAATTTCAACTCAATTAATCCTACCCTAATATTATTTTTTTCATATACAACAAGTTATTCACAGTTGAAAGAATGACTAACACAAGTCGTCATATTGTCGAGGGATTTGTTACATTTAACTGGTTCCTAATCTTTTTTTTATTTTTCTAAATTATACAATTTATTTTTTGGTTCTAGAAAAACATTTAAAACTTTTTTTACAGTTATTACTCTTTATTTACAAAAATTTTGTTTTAAAAAATCTATAAATAAAGAAATTTGCTAAAATAAAAGTTGTATTGAACAGGGAGTGCATTAACAAGCGTACCGTTTTTACACTGAAATCGAAACATCTTTATATTTTAAAATTATATAAGATCTGACTTATTATACAGTAGAGATTTAAAAAAAATAGAATTTGTGTTTTTTAATATCATAACATTTGTAGTTTGTGAGGATTTTGAAACACATTCGTTAGTTTAAAAGTTAATTTCACCTTAACTCAATAATATCAACATAGGCTTAGCTGGCATCAGCTTTTTCCTTTAAAGTTATTTACTGGTCTTAGATGACCAGTAAATTCATTCCATTCGGCTGATATCTAATAAGCTTTTCTGTGTATTCATCATTATTACAAACATTATAATTTCTCTGTCTTGAACCAAAAAAAGTATATCTCACAATTAAATAAAATATTAAATTTGTTTTTGTTTTTCTTGAATCCTTCTTTTATTTGCTGCACTTTAAAAAAAATGTTTAAAGTAATAAACAAACATTTTGTTATAATAAGAAATTTGTTAGTTTTAAACTAAAATTCATTTTATTTTATAGCAAACTTTTATGAGACTACAGAGAGTTTATCGTCTCATTAGTTTTTATGGTAAGTGGGTCATATTTATGTTTTAAGGAAAAATTATTTTTTTTTTTTGTTTAAGAAACAACCACTAGTTTTATGGAGCAATGAACTTTTTTAATAATTATACACAAAATAATGTATAATATGCACATTTTTGCATGTGCCATACTTGTGGAACACGACAAATCAACCTGTTGATTTTTTTAGATTAAATTTTGTGTAGTGAAAAAGCACAGATGGAGAAAAAAATTAAAAGTTTTATATTAAATCTTGGCAAAAAATTATAAAGAAAAATCTTGAAAATATTTTTATTCTTTAGGGAAGAACTTGATTAAATAAAAAAACTTATGGAAATTTTAATAAGATATAAAATTATTGCAGTTTTTTTTTTTTAACTAACAAATTATTAATTTCTTTCTTTTAACTACTTGTTTGTTAACAGGAAATCTACATTTTTCAATTTCCTTTAATCCATTTCATTTCCAGTATTTATTTATTAACTGAAACTGTGCATATTTTCAATTGTATTGCTGCTGTTATATTTCAGATAATATTTACTTCATTAAAAAAGTTAATGATGGGTTACTAGCACAATATATTTAGCAGATATACTGGTGTATTTTTTCTTATTGTCACATTGTGATTCAAGCCTATAATAAAGGATATTATTTTGTGTCACAACAGACGCCTTTCATTTGCTTAAACTTCCGTTTGTTGAATAGAAAGACTAAACACAACAAAAACGAAACACACTTTCCTTTAAGCGAGGGTCACTTTAAAAATTTGGTAAAATTTTAAGGATCTAAAAATTTTATTGATTTGAGTGCACTCAAAAATAAGTTAGTAAAATAATTATTGAAACATTTTATAGATCAAGCTTAGGGTAGAGGGGGATTCTTCACTACTTTTTTCAAAGCTCTTTCATTAGTTCGAATGAGTTCTTTAAAACATTTGAATCATTTCAATCAAAAGGTATATTTTATATTAAAAAATAATCATTAAACATCACTGAAATTACTTCCTTTCAAAATGTAAAAATAATAAATATTTATAAAAAAATTAAAAAAAAATAACTTGGTCTAATAAATAAATTTCATATGAAAGGAAATTTTTGCTACTCGTAATGTGTTGCTTTCTTTGTATTGAGGAGAGATGAAAGTTGGTGAAAGATGAAAGACTTCAAATATAGCAACATTGTAATTGCGCGAGATGATAAATCTTAGCACAGTTGTTGCTCGCCATCTGATAGGGACTTGGCGAAAATTGTTGAAGCTTTTTTTTAGTTAATAGCCCTGTTTTGTTATTTAACTTCGGTGGAGTTAAGTGCTATTAAAACACCGAAGGAGGACGTTGCAATATGTATGAGGGGGAGAAAAATCACACATATTTATTTTTAAATTGATGTTGCCGTCGCAGAGAATCGAACCCGCAACCTTCTGTGTAACAGCCAACACGTTAACCATTACACCACAACGCGCAACATTTTGGCCAACTTTTAGCAGCTCTAGCGGCCATCTGGTGAATGTACAACATTATAATTTTTTACATTTATTGAAAATTATCTTTATTTCACATAAAATTAAAATGTTCCAAAAAATTTCCCAGATTTCTATTATTCTAGCACCTTAAAAAACATAAAAATACGTCTTTATGTGACAACTTGTGAGGTAAACAAAAAAACAAAAATGTTCCAAAAAATTTCCCAGATTTCTATTATTCTAGCACCTTAAAAAACATAAAAATACGTCTTTATGTGACAACTTGTGAGGTAAACAAAAAACTTTAAAAACGTCAATTTGGTTCCATTTTTGTCTTTCAAACAATCAAACAAGTGGTTATTTCTTAATAGGCATAATGACCATACTAAAATTTTAAGATTAAAAATGTTCTATTTATATAACTTTTATAATATGCTCTGGCTCAAGAAATATTTTTTACAGTTTTCTTTCAACCTATGTACAAAACGATTTATAGGCAGGCTAATACAGTAAATACACAATTGCTCGAATATCTCACCATACAAATGCAACATAAAACCATAAAAACATAAACTAAATTTTATCGGCCGATATTTTACTAGACGCAGAGAAAAAAACATGGTTGCAACATGATTACTGCTACTATATTATGCTTATTGCATTCGGGTATGGTTGTCACAATCAAGTTATTGGTTTATAAATATGTTACAACCATCAATATGGTCGGTACCATCATAATTATAGTAAATATTTTATTATTTCATGATTGCCACTTTCTTTTTTATACCTGGGTTTTATTTTCGAAAATGCCTTATACATAGAACATTATAATTTGCACTAATCAATTCATTGTCGCAAACATTCATTGACAACAAAATTCTATATAAAGATTTTATATTTTTTAATTCTTTTAAAAAAAACCAATAATAATTTTTTTTTCAATGTCTTGTAAAAAACGACTTTATTGTGGAATATTAATAAATTTTTTTTATAAGAAAAAGTCCGTTAAACCCAAGAGTTATTTTTTACCAAAATGTTTATACAAAATAGTAGATTTTTAGAAATTTTTGTAATAGAAACATTTTTATTAATCTCTATGAACTTTTTCTTAAAGTAAAATTCTCAGATTCTACAAACTGTTTCTTATAAAATATTCATATATTTTGAAAACAAAACTTAGATTCTAAAGCCTTTCTTTAAATAACAAATTCTAAGAACTTTTTCTAGTATAAATATTCTTACATTCTAAGGACTTTTTCTAAAAAAAAAAATTAAGTGACTCTAAGGACTATTTAAAACAATCTTAAAAATATCTTTATAATCTAAGAATAGAATTAAAGAAGTTTTCTTAAAAAAAGTCCTTAATATTATTATTATGTTATAGTACGACCATGTTTGGCACAATCATACTCCCAAAAATATATGATACTCTTTGTTTGATGTTTGCCCCACCATGTTTTTTCTCTGGGTGCTTATAAATGCATTTTCAATCGGGAATATACATATAATTTGATATATAAGCCATATAAAATAATAGAAGTTACAATATAAAACTATATATGAAACTAGCTAAAAAGCCCGATACTTCGTTGAAGAGAAAATATTATTCTTTTTGAACCTTTGAAGTTGAACCTTTTGAAGTGGTTGTTTAAATTTAAACTTTTAAATTTCTTGTTTATAGGTCATTCAAGAGGGACATTCCTAGTGTTAACTGTTATTCCTTGTCCCCTTTTAAATTACATTTCGCTTTCCTTGTCTAATATTTTAATTTCACTTGTTCTTTCCCATTGTCTAGTGTTTAAATTCCACTCGTTCCCCATTCCATTACATTTATTTACCCTGTCTAGCGTATCCATTTCACTAGTTCCCCGTTTCATTCCATTTCGTTTCCCCTGTCTAGCGTTTCAATTCGTTCCCTTGCCATTATATTTCAACTTAACCTTGCAATTATTTTATTTTATACAACATACACGCACAAATACAGGTAGAATACAGATTCGTGCTGACAACCGAATTTGTAGCCAATCGAATGGTTTAGTTGTGGTAACCGAATTTTTCGATTCTGACAACAGCGAAAAAGATGTAAAGTCAATATTTCGTAAAAATTAACTTTTAAAACAGAAAACATATATATACTCGTATATTCGTTCGGGCATACATTATTGATTATAACAGAGCTTGTTTGTAGTATCTACTTGTAAATTGAGTTACGATTTTTCCTCCAGAACAGGTTCGGATTCAAAATTTGAATAGGGTCATACATATATGATCGTTGATCATATATCACTATATACGGCCTCAAATTTCGGATGAAGATATATGAAAATATACAAGATCATGTTTAGTCATATACTAAACTATATGATCATTTATGTCCGTGTATGATCATATATACGCCCATTTATGATCATGTATGTTTATATATTTATTATGATTTTCACTTGCGCCCTTATATATTTTACATAAGCAGGCGGTCTTAAATTCGAAAATCCACGTCTCGAAGAAGACAAATTATAAGCAAAGCCTCTAATATGGAAATTGTGGAAAGTTTAAAGATGGAATTTCGATTCGTTTCAGAAATATGGATTATTTTAATTTAATTGAATTGAATTGAATATTTTAATTTCATTTCATTTGTATTTCAGAATATTAATTAGACTTCATATAGCATTGTGTTGTTAATGTTGACAAATATGAAATTTTATCAAAAACTTATCACACAACACTCGTACGTAAAAGTTCATGAATGAATATGCAGATGGTTATTGAAGTAGTAGTATAATACTATGGCACTACTACAACTATATCTTATGAAAAGCCGGATAAACTATTATACTGTCGTTTTCTATTTAGATATTTTTTTTCTCTCTATAAATGAAGTTTCAAAAAAAAACAAGTTTTTCCTGTATTACTGTTGATTTGGCACACAATTTGCAAAAGTGTTGACTGTATTTGAATGCCTGACCATCCAGACAATTGTCAATGTAGTGAGTGCTATATATAGTTTTTACAATTTTAAATTTTTTTTTATACGAAAAGGGCAAGCAATTCATACTTTTGATGTGTGTGTGTATAGTTAGTGTTTGAGTATATGTGCTTCATCAGTTTATTTTAGGTTGTTGTGTTAGGAATCCTAACTTAGGATGTTGTTTAGTAGCAACAACAAACATACTAACTGGTAGTAATGGTATTATAGTATATAAACAAAATGACAGGATATCTGTTACTCTGTTCAAAATACAAAAAGGATCTCGTTTAAAAATATATGTATGTATGTATGTGTAAGTTTTTTGTATATATATTCTTTACAATTTTTTTTTTAATATAAAAATAATAACACAAAAAAGTCATGGATTTAGTAGGAATGAATGAACATTTCTATAAGCTTAACTATAAGTGGGAGATTTTTATCAAATTGCTTGGGATTTTAACAACACCACCAACTACAATTTTTTTTACTCCTTCCTTTAATCTTTTTTTTCAAAAACCGTATTCTATGTGATTTTGTTCTATATTTTCATCGTAACTTGATAGTTTATTTATCCTTTAAACACACTATTTTCTATGAATGAGATTTTATTGACTAAGGCCATATCAAACAGACCTTTTGCCATTCATCGTTGGACATTTACATAAAATATACATATACTTAAAAAAAAAAGTCAAATCTCTAGCATTATAAAAGTCAAATAAATATATGTTAGTTTGTGGTAAATTCTCAGATTTTAAAATAAAATTAAAAAATATGTATATAAAGGATTTGTTTTGTCATATGTTGCGGAAACTGTCTGTTTAATAAAACAGAGAAACTTTAATAAGTGTAAATATAAATGTTGTTAATATAACGAAAACAAATCTCATTAAATGTTGGATTTTTATAATCTAGAAATAGCAAATGATTTGAATTAAAAGGACATATCAGGGCATTTGATAGCATTTATGTTATATAGTGTGTAAATTTTTGTATTCCTTAATTAAAAGTGAACTAGTCCATACCGTATAAACGAATCTAGATTTCATCTTGAAACTATTCACAAACGTCAACGAGGGTTTTCATTTAACATATACTATTTTTGAGGAATTTTCCAGAAAACACATTTTTGAGATATGAGTTTCGAACTCAAAACCCTAAAATACGACTATTGAAATCGATATTCAAATAAAGTGATATTAATAAATTATTCAGTTTAATTTCTTCGACCTTTTTAATATTTATTCATATAAAATATAATTTCATCTTTTTTTATAATTTTGATATCATATTTTGGAACGCTAAGGGTTATGGGGCTCTGCTGCTTTATAAAACCAGGCAGAAAGTAAATAGGACTAGTGAACCAGGATGTATCAATAAACTTAAACAAATATGTTTAAGAAAGGGTAAATTTGACTACATTTCATTTTCATAAAAACAAAACTTGTTTATACGAGCATTTTCACTAATTTTTATGTCAGAGCAAATTTGTATGTTAAGTTCTGTTGTTTTTATTTATTTTCATGAAAATCGTAGGATTTAGTTTTCAAAACTTTTGTTTTTATAAACAGGATAAGCAGACTGTTTTTAAGGGCGTAATGCCTTCTCTTAAGAATCCACCACAATGTCATAACCATTAAAAAAAGGAAAATATATTTTTCTAAAAATTTTTCTTTTGCATATAGAAAATGATTTTATGGAGAATTAACTTTACAACCGATACTTCGATACCGGAATATAATTAGAATAAATGTTATTCTCTTTTCTACGCATTTTGCTTTTTAAAGGATTTTTTTCAACTTTCTTTTGTGTGTATGTTCAACTTTAAGTTTAACTGTGTTATTTTATAAAATGCAGAAAAAGCACATTTAAATATATATGAGACTTGCTTAGAAGAGCGATCAATCCAACTTATGTGAAAAATAATGAGTATGAAGAGTTCAACCACATAGAATAAATAGCAATCTGTCAAATTAAGGTCGGTAAGGCAGTGTACTTAATATGATTTGCATTTGTGGCCCAAGAAACTAGAATCTAATGGGTGATTTTTTCAGCAACTTTCTCTTTGGCAACACTGTTTTTGGCAACTCGGCTATTTTCGTGTAACATGTTACTGTCAAACATGTTCAGTTTGGTCTATAGTTTAACCATAAATCGACTTACAAACGAACAACGCTTGCAGATTATTAAATTTTATTATTACTGACCATTTTATGGTCAGTTTGCGCGATCTTCTGAGGCGGCTATTCGGAATCTTGTGACTAAATTTCGCACATAATTTACATTATTCGTCATTAAACCACAAATTCGCACACGTAGAGTGCGGACAGAGGAAAATATCACAGCTGTATCCGCCAGTGTTTTGATGACCGTGAATTACCGATTTGGTGCCGTTCGCAGGAATAGGGCCTTTTTTTGCCTAAAATGGAAGAGCTAGACTTGGCTGACATGTACTTTCAACAAGACAATGCCATTCAGCACGCGAAACAATGGCCCAATTGAGAGGCGAGTTCGGTGAACAGTTTTTTTCACGTTTTGGACCGGTCAATTGCGATTTAACGCCTTTAGATTATTTTTTGTGGGGCTATGTTAAGGCTCATGTCTATAGGGACAAGCACGCAATGGCTGACATACGGGAAGCCAATGTTGGATAATTTAATCGGGAGATACCGTTCGATATGTTGGAGAGAGTATGCCAAAATTGGACCCAGCGTATGAACCATTTGAGACGCAGCCGCGGTCAACATTCACATGGAATCATCTTTAAACATTGAACTATATAGACCGTTCTATTGACTCAAATAAAGATTTCATAAATTTATCTAAATTGTATGTATTTTTTTAAATCAAATCCGAAAGCTCTTAAAATTTCACTCATTAGAAACTAGCATGTCCCAAATAGGCTTTAAGCCTAGTGAAATTTTCTTTAAAGTTTGGTGCATCGTTCATAGTATCTAATAAAATTCACAATCCAAATTTGTGTTCAGTGTGTAGTATACACAGAAAAAGTATCACAAAATTTTAAGTAACTGAAAGTATTTGTTAATAACTAATTTATTCTTTGAGCTTAAGGTTTGTTGTTTTATAAAAAGTAGTATTTATTTTTCAATATTTCGCTTCTCCATTGTGTAGCATATTCAAGTTTTTTTACTTGAAGTTGCTAAACAATGAAGTAGTGAAATATTGAAAATTAAATAATACTTAAAAGCTCAAAGAATAAATTAGTTATTAACAAAAAAAAAAGGTTAAATAAAAGATAAAAATGAAAACACTTTTTTGTTTGACTTTTGTAAATTGTTATTTTTCCTATAAAAATTCTCTTAAAATAAAAATTAAAGTTACAAAAAAAATAATAAAAAGTTTTTTGTACTTACAAATTACATTGATGGTGCCTTTTAAAACAAATTTTATTTGTATTGACAAAAATATTCTATGAAAGATGTTTAATATTACAAATAAAAAATTTTTTCTGCGTACTTAAGGTGAATTTAAAAAGGGACTTTCCTTGGAAGGTAGGTCTGAATTTGGAACGATTCTTACTAAATTCAATTGGATTCGTTCTTAAAGCAATATTACTTATGCTCCAAATTACATCCAAATATCTTTTTACTATTGCCTTATATATAATAATTACCCTAGAGTCGCCATATAACGACACTACTTCAAGAAACAATATATTTAGATCGGTAATTGATATAACAGATAGTTTATAAGTTTTGATCCAACCACTAATATTATATAAAGAAATCTTAATGTCGGAATTTTTTTAAAAATCTGAAAAAAATTTCAAATTTTTATGAATAAAAAAAATCGTTAAAATTGAGTTTTAAAAGAATTAGCATTTAGAGAAAAAAATAAAAATTTAATTTTGAAAAAATCTGGATACAATGAATAATTTCAGACGGTTATGTTTCTACTATGGTGGCAATTATGTGCGCTAAAGAGCGTTGTGGGATCATAAAAAGCTCAGACAAATCTTATTTAGGCACAAGTATTTGGCCATACAAATTTTCGTTGAAAAATAAGTACGATCTCTTAATTCAGGAGAGTACGATTAAGCAAATACGGGGAAGGTGTGTTCATATATGGACTAGTTCCAAATATGGACCATATTATATAACATTCGCAACCCAATCTTCAACCAGAACACACTTTTTGCAAGCGCTGTTATAGTGGTCTAAGCCTATTTTTAAAGCAAATACTGGTAAAATGCTTTCTTCAAATGCTAGTAAAGCGTCCCAAATAAGTGTTCTGTCAGTAATTATTTTTCCCCTACTGGAATAATTTTAGCGCTGACAATTTCTCCCAGGGATGTTTATTTGGGTTAGTTCAGTGACTTGTTACTTGGGGTTGGTTTAGTGATATGTTTTAAAGGGGTATTTCTGTGACAAGTCCTGGGATAACACCATATAAAAGTGACCGATTCCTTTGTTAGAAAAGTGACGGTTTTAATATTTAAATTTTTTTTTTTAAATTGTTAATAAAAATTAGTTGCTATTATATGAATTGTAACCAATTATTTTTGCCTTCGCTATAACAAGTTATTTTAACCTTACCATTAACTAGTTATTTTACTCCCT
Source organism: Eustalomyia histrio (assembly GCA_949748255.1). Classification (NCBI taxonomy): domain Eukaryota; kingdom Metazoa; phylum Arthropoda; class Insecta; order Diptera; family Anthomyiidae; genus Eustalomyia; species Eustalomyia histrio. Next base: position 72,659,611 of record OX456525.1, read on the forward strand.
ACTCGTAAGCTTGGAGGCAACTAGCTACCTCCAATGACAACCTTGTGTTAAAATAATTTGCTTATCAGACAAACTTCAACCAGTTACTGCTCGTTATAAAGCCCATTATTTTGAAAGGTCTTTTTTTCCTGTGAAAATACAAATCCAAGCTAATTTTGTAACCTCTACCTAAGAATTTCGCTAACATGTTCAATTAAATTAAAATAACTTGTTAAATTGTAAATGATAATTTAATTTTCCATTACATAGATTTATTCCAAATCTTCAACTATTTTTTGTGAATGTTAAATTTTATGACTGAAATTAATATATTTAACCAAAAAGAAAACATGTTTAACACTAAATTTTATGAGATCTTGGCAATATATATATATATATAGTAGAGAATATAAATGTTCTTTTTCCATCTCTATCAATTGTTGTTTTTTGCAAAAACAATTTATTGCCCCAAACATTTATTGTAAGGATTAGAAAATAAAAACAAGATAACATAAAATAGTAAAAACAAGTAGGCAGTTGTCTAATAAAATCAATAAATAGTTTTTTTTACCTTTCGGATATAAAATTACTCCTACAAAAACAACTTAAACAGCTTAAAAATATGCACAGACACGTTTTGCTAAAATGATTGCAGATGTTAAGTTTGGTTTTTATCGTGGGTTCTCTGTAAACATTTTTTAAATAGAAATTCTAAAATTAAAAAAAAATGTAGTTATAATGCATTATGGCCATTTCAATTGTAGCAAATGACTGTCTATCGTTTTTGTTACTGAAATTAGAAAAGTCCAGCCATTATTGGGAATTTTTTATTGACATTAAAATTTAATTGGCATTACTTAAAAACAATGCCAATTGTAAAAAAATTATTATCATTCAATGCCAATTGTATTTTTTTTAATTGTCATTGTTCAAAGAAATTGTAATTAAATCAAGTCAATGCCTAAAAAAGTAGTTACAATTAAATAAAAATAAATTTTTTACAAAACATACATTTTATTGGTGAACAATCATGCAAATTTGATTTTTTTTTTTTTTTGTAAAAAACTTTTTTGTCATAGCTTTTTTTTAATTTTAGTAAATTTTCTTTTCATATTAAAGACACATTTGCATCAGTTTTTTGCCTTCAGAGGGACTGCAGACTTTTAATTACTTAAATAGTGGGACATATGAATTTGATTTACACTCAGAAAAAAAGTTAATATAAAAATTTGCAAACGGTTTTCAATCCCACTTTACTATTTTTGTACTGGTTTTGTAAAAAAATTATTATATGCTATATACATTTTACAAATTACAGAATTTTTACAGAATATTTACAAATTTTTGTTGCTAATTTCAGAAATTATTTTACAAATTTTTGAAAGCCGATTTGCTAAAATTAGCAAAAAAAAATAACAAATTTTAAAAAAGTGGATATTGAAGGAAATATTATTTTTAATTAAAACTTACACCTACAAACTTAAATTGCCTTTAACTGTTACATATATTAAAAAAGGGATCGGAAGTAAATATACCGACTTATGTCTAAAAATAGGACATCCACTTAAAAAAGCACTAAAAAGTTTTTTTTTTGGTTCTAAAAATCAGCCCTAAAACAATTAAAATTTGACCTTAAAAGTAAAAAATTTGACTAAAATATTCTTCAAAAAAAAATTATAACACAATGATAAATACGTTAATTTTTTAAAATTTTTAAGCCCCTTTTTTTTTTAATTTTGTCTTAAATATTTTTTGAAAAAAAAAAATAAATAAATAATAAAATTTTGATGCTCGATAAAAAAAAATAAATTTGAAATTTCTTTTTTTTTTATCGATTTTAGCAAACAGATTTTAAATTTCACTTTACAAAAAGTTTACTAAAATTTAGTAGCGGCAGCTAATTTTTTCTACAAATTTCATTGTACTACACGTCAGCAGACTTGTGTTGCTAAGATTAGCAAAAAATACTGCTAGGCTCAAATTAGCAAAATTTCCCGTAATAACAGCAAAATTTTCAGTTGCCATTACATAATTTTTTTTGGTGAGTGGAAGGGCAGATAGTGCGAGTTATCTTATTGAATTAATAAAAAGAAAATTCAATAATAATATAAATGACCATTGAAGCATTAATAATTGTAATTAAACTTTAAATATTATCATTGGTAATGAAACATCTTCTCTAAAAAGCATTGACATTAACAACATTCAATTCAATTCACTAGTCCCAAATATGAGTCCAGCTATGTTATACCCTTACTTGGTAGATACTCATGCAGTATGTTTTAAACATATTTTTTATTCATTCTCATTGATTGTTGTATTCTTCCTCCTATGAGCTTCCTACAGTTTTATTTAATTTTTTATTTATTTCTAGTTAATAATGTTTATTTTTTTGTATTTATTTTTTTTTGCAGGATATCCTCAACCTCAATATCGTTGGATAAAGAATGGTATACCCGTTGGTGATTTTTCATCCAGTCAATATCTACGAATATTGAATACACAGCGGGAGGATGCCGGCAGTTATAAGTGCATTGCTAAAAATGATGCCGGTTCAATATTTAGTGAAAAAATTGATGTTGTCGTTGCCTGTAAGTATTATGGATAAAAATGTTTTTTTTTTTTTTGGTTATGTGTTATTATTATTTTTAAAATATATAAAAATTAATATTTATAAATAACGGGACATCGCCAAAAAAAAAATATGAAAAATAACAACTAGGAGCTTTATGAATACAGTTCAAGGATTAACTGCATAAATATTGGGATTTACTTTGTGGGAAATACTTAAACAAACAGCTGAAATAAATTCATATTGAAATTGTTTTTTTTTTATTAAGAAGAGTTTAAATAAATTTTAAAATTTAAGTAAATTTTTATTTAGATTTTGTCAAGTTGGAGATCAGTATTAAATGTTACCATAAAGTATTGTAACCTTGAATAAATGGTTACAAGTATATTCGGCCTGATTACGGTTGTCGAAATTTTCGACTCCATACAAAATTGTTTGGCGTAAATTGAAAATTATAAAGATAATAAATTCTGATTATATTTTTTATAATCCGATTGTTATTTATGCTAAATTCAGTGGTAAAAATTTTTAGAGTTGTGTCTTTAACAACTTTTTAGCAAACTCGACTTACTGTCGGATTCGACTGCGACAACCGTAATAAGGACTATTATTCCAAGTATTGTTCAACGCAGGATATAACGATGTCCCATCAATCTGGAAATTTTCGGTTAAACGACTCGTCTTTTGAGGCCATATTTTTTTTTTTTTTTTGTATTGTTTATATGGAGTGATCTTCTGCTGGGGCATCGACCAGAATAAGTAGTAGTCGGAAGCAGCGATGTCTGAAGAATATGGTGGGTGGGTTAGGACTTCCCATTTCAGAGTTTCCAAGTAGGTCTTGACCGGTCCTGCAAAATGTGGTCGAGCGTTTTCATGCTGCAAAATCACTTTGTCGTTTCTTCGTATTTCTGTCGCTTTTGCTGCAGTGCGCGGCTCCAAAGCATGAAATGAGTCCAACACTGTTGCCCGTGATCGTTTCATTTGCCGGGCAGGTCCCACAAAATACAGAGAATAAACTTCATGCCATGAATATTCGACTTTGCGAAGGATGTTCATAGCTGTGTGGGCAAAACCCATGACATTTTGCACTTGAGGTTATCGTAATGGATGCACTTTTCATCCCTAGTCACAATGCAATGCAAAAAGCCCTTCCTTTTTTGGCATTCGAGGAGCTTTTTACAATCGCCATTCAACGTCATGTGGCTTCAACTCTTATGGCACCCAGTTTCCTTGCTTCTGAATCAATCCCACTGCTTTTGGGCGTTTTCTGACTGTCGACTCATTCACACGCAAAGATTCTGACAACTCCTAAAGCCTTTGGCATTCGTCCATATAGAGCAATAATTCCTATTCTTCGCCTTCAAACTTTTAGTGTTGAATCTGCCGTTCCTTGTCTTCGAACTGAAATCACCACTTGTAAAGCGATCAAACCACTTCGTACTACAACCAAATGGCACAAGCTGCCAAAGACGATCATTCACAATGTTGGTGCAATTTTGATTCATATACTACTAGTGGCGACCTCTTGTATGAAATGGTGATTATTAATTCTAGGTAGAAAACACTAATTTCCAATATATGTACTCCCTCTAGCGCTGATCGTTACAATTTTTTTCCATCTTTTCTTATTTTAATAGAAATAAAGTGTTTTGTATTTTATAGTAACATTTAATTATGATCTGAAAATAACAGTGAATACCTTTTTTAGATTTTAATCGCTATTTTGGAACTCAACGACGAAGTGGTAATTCTCGATCAAAATTGATCACGAGCAACAAGATTCATTTTTATCTCAGAGGCTACGTCAATAAGCAAAGTTCTCAATTCTAGGTAGAGAAAATCCATGCATAATTCATTACACCATCTGAAAGTCATTGAGTTGTGTGCAGTTTCGTTGGAAAAAATAATTAGACCTTTGGGGATATTTAAAGTGGTTGGTGTACGCGAATTAGCCCCGCACTTTGGATGAGTTAAAGAACAACACTAGAGCTGAATTGACAACGTGAAACCACAAATGTACAAATGTATTCCAAAGATCTCAAATTTGCAACAACGCCGACGGCGATCATTTGTCGCACATCATTTTCCACAACTATTAAAACAAAATTAAATGAGTTTTCACTTTAAACAAAAGTTAAAGTAAAAGTTGATAGTTTTTACCCCACCCTATAAAAATCTCATCAATATACGCCAAAAGCAAGGCGAATACATTTTTATAGTATTTCCAAATATATGCAAATTTATATATTACCAGCAGGGCGTTTTTTACAGCGTGTATAGCCTCAGTTTTACATAGGCGCTAGCGTATATACAATATTTATCCGACATTGTTACACTTTTCAAAAACTTTACAATTTTTTTTTCTTGAAAAAATACGAATTTCTCGTGAAAAAAAATAAATAAAATAATTTGTGACATTTATTAAGTGTCACTTAATTAAACAATTTACTCTGTACTGCAGTAAAAAAAAAAAAAAAAACAACAAACAAACGCTAAACTAACAAAGACATTTACCAAAAGACTACCCATTGCTTTCTGCTTTGTATTTAAATTAAACAACGGAATGTCTTTCAATTTAAAAGAAAATTTTATTCTAAAGCTAAAACTTTAACCTACAACAAGTTACAATAAATATGAAACGCAAAAAAAGAGGTCGGTCGTACAATACGACACAAATGTCTAAAATGACTACAACTTCGACGATTAACAATTAAGTGGCAGTTACTTAAATTAATTAGTACACTTGTCCACATAGTATGACTCTATAAAATAGTTTGATTGTAAAACATACAGTGGTGTGTACAAATGTGGAGTACATAGTACAAGTATTTATATTCATTAAATCAGAGTTTCTCAAATGAAAGAGAAAGCTCTAGGAAACTTTGTTTTATGAAAATCACAATAATGTAAAATTTAAAATAGATGATATTTAAGGGAAACGGTCCCAACAACAATACGAGTATTAACTTTCTTCAATTACATTTTTTTTTTTTTGATTTTTGCAACTTTTATTTAAAAAATATTTAAAACTAGTTAGAATTTCATTTGAAATAAATTTTCTCCTTTAATAGCTTTAACTTGAAAAGTTTAAATTGGAAAAATTTTTACTTGCATTAACATTTACATTAAATACTTTTATAGCAAATTTTAATTTTTGAAAATACAGTATGTATTTTAAAACTAAAAAAAAGTTTTGTTATTTCTGGCGTCCAACTTGGAACCCATAATTACTGTAGGAAGTTATTTATAATTTTTTTTTTTTTTAATTTCAGTAGTTATATTTTTTGGACGAACGATAAATCATTATTTAAATATTGCACAGAAATTTATAAAATTGATTTTAGTTTATCCAGTGCCTTTATATGCATACATGTCGAGGCTATGATATTAATATCCGGAAAAATCAGTCCAACAAATTTGTCCATAATGCTTCAAAATATTGAATACCGACCAAATGTGTTACCTGACCGAACTGTTGTTCAGAACCTAAAGCACAGTTTAATGTGCTGAAAACAAAAATACAAATGCAAATACACTCTGAAAATTGTCCATAAATATATTGTGTTTTAATAGATAAACCCAAGTGATTTCTATAAAATTGTCCAATAATAGTTATCAAGTTTTTTTATTTTGATTTATCTGAAATTCTAGGTATTCAAAGCAAAACTTTTCGATATTTAAGATTATTAACCAAGCACGTATTTAATCTTTTTTTTTTTAATTTTTCTCCTTTACTTTCCTTTCCACTCCTGTGTAAATGAAACAATTTAAGAATCTCTATATTTATATAGTGTATTGGACTTACTATTGCGTGAGTGTAGGCATTTGCAAGATTATTTAAACACACAGCATGGTTCGTTAGTTGGTGGGTTTGGTTGGTTGGAACGTTCGTTTTTGTTTAAACATGACTTTTTAAAAGATGAATATGTATGTATGTAAACGTTCCGTATGTACAATAAACAGAACGATTTATTTAAGCGAATAAATGAATAAGTGAACGGAATGAATGAATTTTACTGTGTTTACTATTGTTACAACTCAACAAAATAAATGTCTATAATTTCTTAATTTATGTATAACGTTGAATTGTTTTTTTTTTTCTTTTTTTTTTTTTTGTATCCTTTCTATAGATATGGGCACTTTTAACAATATAACAGAAGGCCGTTTAAATGTTGTGTCAGGCCATCCAGCCATATTTGATTTTCCAGCCATTGACTCTGCACCAACGCCGTCTGTTATGTGGCAAACCGTTGAGGGTCCCTTAAATTATGACATTAAATATGCTTACACAAAAGCCAATCAATTGATAATACTCAGTACAGATGACGTAGATCGTAAAGCGTATCGTGCACGTGCCATAAACACCCAGCTGGGCAAAGAGGAAAACAGTGCCTTTATACACTTAAACGTAACCGGTGATCCATATATTGAGATACCACCGGAAATTCTTGTGCATCCACAGGATATGAAATTGAAACGTGGCGAACAAGTTGCCGAATTACAGTGCATAGCAAATGCACGTCCACTGCATGAATTGGAAACATTATGGTTTAAAGATGGTATACCAATTGAAAATTCTGAAATTGCCCACACACTCAATGATCCTTGGAATCGTTCACTGGCGCTGTTGTCTGTCAATTTAACACACTCTGGTGAATATATGTGTCAAGTACATTTAAGAAGTGGTGGTTATAAGACAATTACAGCAAAGGCGAAAATTGAAATACTAGAACCACCGTCATTTTTTACGCATATGCGCCAGGAAACTTATGGTGAATTGGGTGCTTTAGTTACACTGCCATGTGATGTTATTGGTGATCCACAACCTTCAGTGACCTGGTTTAGAAATAGTGAACCAGTTGATTATAAAAATGATAAGTGAGTATTATTTTTCTTGCAAATGTTTAAACAAAATTAATAACTTTTGTCTTCAAATTGATTAAACTTTATAAAAAAAAAAAAAAAATTTTTCTTAGCAAAATGTATAAGGTTAGAGTATAGTAAAACCCTCAGGGCGGTTGGCTCTGCATGGGTATAGTAAAATTCTATGGCCGTTTATAGTTTTTTCCTGGTGAATAGTGCAGCAAAACACATTCGTAGAATGTTTTAAGGGACCCTAAAATTAAAATTAAATTCTTCATTAACTTTCATTGTGGGTATCCAAGAGCTGAATTTAGGTCAAATGAACTTTCACACTGGTTTTTAACATATTTTATATTGTAAAAAAATTACTGTACCCACACAGCGCCAAACCCTTTGGAGGTCTTGCTACACTAATCTAATAAATTGATCTTGCATAGGAACTATACACAATCGAAAAATGGTTTACACGATAGTGTAGATCAAAAATAAAATAAAAGCGATTTGAAAATTTGGTTGACTAGCACATATTGGCCCAATAACAACAACTACTTTATTGCTTTTGGTTATTATCGGCAAATATCAAAAACACAATATGGGCTTTAAAGCCACGAAAGCTGACTAAATCGTCGATGACTGTCTCCTATTGCAAACACACAGAAATTCGTGCATTCAGTTTTACCACTAAAATGTTTTAGTTGAGACTTTTAAATTTTTTTTTTAAGGCAACCGATATTTTGTTAACTTAGTCAAATTACTGTTATGTTACATATTTTCTATTGTCGTTACTGATAAATTCGGTTCGATTGGCAACAATTCGACTTTCAGTATTACGCTTTTTTCGCTATGTGCCTTAAAACCATTAAAGTTTTAATAAAATCGGTTCAGTTTTAGAACTGAGCTATATGAAGAGTTTTAAGATTTTGCAGATTTTAAGAAAAAAAATGTTTGACGTTTTTCTTTACTTTAAGTTATGTTTTGTGGTTTTATAGGCTGATGTTAAGCATATAAAATCCGTTCGCTTTAATCATTTCCCGTAAACGGCGCAAAACATATGGCGCTTTAAAGTCGTAAGGTAAACAAAAATCCTAAATTACAGTTTTTACTTAATTCAAGGAATTAACTGCACACTTATTACACTTTAATATTTACAAAAATAAAAGAATATTTGTACCGATTTTTAGAAAATCCTATTTAGTACTCTTAAATTTGAAAAATGCAACATATTATATGAGATTAGGAAAATTTAGTTTATTCCATAAAATTTTGAATCCTTTAATTTTTTTAATTTCTATTCGAATTTAGGATCAAGCTAATTAAAATCTTTTATTTGATGTACATTTTGGCCGAATTCATACGTCGCGTTATAATCGGGAAATGCCTTTAAAAATTCCATTTTGATGATGCTACATTTGCATGTGTTTCCTTTAGATAAAATACCAAACTAAGAGAATTATTTTGATAAAATTTACTGCAATTGCAGTTAAAAAAAGTGTACCGTGAAATTTTATTAAAAATTAACTAACATTGTATTGAAGTTATTTTTAATTGTTTGTGTGGTTAAAATAATTGCAATATCAGTTAATTTTATCGACATAATTTTTTTCAGAATTTTCAATCCCATTTTTTACATTTTAATTATCCAAGTGGCCTAGACTAGTAAATTTTAGAATGGTGAAAAACTAATAAAATAAACAAAAGCTACCAAGTTAAGAACTTCCTATAACATTTAAATGATTTTATGTTAATTAAAAAGAAATAAGCCAGGGGCTCAAACCGAACCCGAACCCAAACGGGTTCAGGTTCGCTTTTTATAAAAACTTAGCCGAACCCGTTGAACCCAAAAATTTAACCAGGTTCGGGTTCAGAAATATAAAAAAGAAATTCTTGCTTTTCATGGCGTGAGAAATGTTTGATAGAAAAATCATAAAAAAAACATTACATTTCTTGCATCCAGTTTACAGTGCTTGACATTATTTCTAGTCCTTCTTTTAAGCCTTATTGGAATACAGAAGTTTTTGTTCGGAATTACTGGATGCTCCATTAACTATGATAATATTTGGAATATTTGTAAAGAATACCTAGTACTTTCAATTATTCTGACACACGGTTTTAACAATATAACAAAAAAAAATTATTCAAAATGGCCGCCATTTGTCTTCCAACACGACCGAAGTCTGACCGGCCAATCGTCTATTGCAGTACCCACGACCTCCATGGGGAAATTGTCCACTGCGCGGATAAGTGCACGCTTAAGCGATTCCAAATTTGGTCAGTAGTGCAGACCATGCCTTCTAAAACGGACCACAATTTATAGTCTAAAGGATTCAGGTCTGGACTACCCGATGGCTAATCATCCGTAGAAATAAAGTTTGGTAAATTGTTTTTGATCCAGTCTTGAGTGGTTTTTGCCTTATGGGCTGGGGCAGAGTCCTGTTGAAAGGTCCACGGCTCGTTTTTGAACAATGTGCTATTTAATGGCTTCACAACCTTTTCTAAAACGTCAGATTGGTACACCTTTGCCGAAGTTTTAACACCTTTTTCGCAGAAATGAAGCTTGGGGTCACATAGGCGACTCCCCACCATGCCATCACAGAAGCAGGATGGTGACCTCTCTGAACTCTAGGAACCAATTCATTTGCTTACAGAGATGACTGAGCATAGACTCTATCAGTTTGTTTATTGAACGACTCCTCCACAGTAAAAATTTATCGTCAGTAATCATAATTTTTCTGTGGCGGTTTTTGGCGTACTGGCGAATCAATGATTTTGATTTTTTATTCCGTTTCTGCTTTAACGCCGCCGTAAGTAGATGCCCCGTGTGCTTTTGTAAGCTCGAAGTCCCAAGTCATATTTAATGATGCGAGAAATGGATACCGTCAATATATTCATCTCCCGCGACATTATTTGCTGCTTTCGGAGTGGATTTCAATAACGGTCGGACGGTCTGCTACTCCACCAGTATCCCCAAACAGTTTCACAGCACGATAAACAAAACTACGACTAACCCCGAGCGGCTGCAATGTTCGATAAATATCTTCAGTTTCCAGTCCACATTTTTTTAGGCCAATTACGACAATACGGTTTTCAATATCTCCCCATTCCATAATTTAAAGTAACGCACGACAAAAACTTTTTACACAAAAATAAAGTTTAAATGCTAGTTGTCAAAAAACTGCCAACGTAACGAGAGTATGTTCAGTGGATTTCTTACAGTGGAGGCGACTTACACTGCGTCAGTAATTATGAAAGTACTAGGTACATAGAAGTTTTTGCACCTGTTAAAAAGTTAACGCTGAAACTACAATAAGAACAGATGACTTTAGGTGATTTTTATATAGTCTGGCTTAGTTTTAAATTAGAGCTTACAAAAGATGACAAAACAAAAACATTTTCATAAGAATTATATTTGAATATTATAAAAGAGAAATCCACTTTATTATTAATCCGCTTTTGATTGCAGCATTATATCTGGATATCAGATTTAAGTTAATGCTAAGTCCCTAAGCTTAAAAACATTTTTTTTAACAATTGAAATTTTCAAAAAATTGCAAATGGAAAAAGAAGAGACATTTTTGAGAGAATCAAAATATTGTTCTTCAGAAGAAGAAACGATTTTTTAAATCAAAGAACAAATTAAAAAAAAGAAAATTTAAAAAATATATATTTATTATAAAATTAAATGAAAATTTCTTTAAAAATTAATTAATTTCCTATTATAAAACAGTTATATTTTTTTTAAATTTTGAACCCGAACCCGAAACCTGAACCAAACCGAACCTAAAATTTTTATTTCAATTAACTCGAACCTGAACCCATTTTTTCAGGGTTTCAGTCCCTGAATGTAAATAATAAACTGAAATATTTGACACTTCGCTCTGCCGTTAGTACAAAATAAAATATAAAATCCTTATAATGTTTTTAATTTCTTGAAGAATTTTCCCTGCGGATAAAAAGGTGTCAGTTGGTAATTGGGACCTGTTCCGTGATAGGTGAAGGAATATGTGAAAATAGGACCGGTACCTAAAGTACCACCACGTGAAAGGCATAAAAGTCTATATCACGGGATGGGAAGGTGAAAACAAAATCGGTTTCTAAAGTACCTATCACGTGATCGGTATAAAAACTCTCTATCACGTATTGGGTCTCAAAGTACTAGTCCCATGTTAGGTAAAAATAGTACCGGTTCTCAAAAAATTTACTACATGTTTGGTTTAAAAGCCTCATTTGATATGTTCTTTGGGGTCAGTTGTGCGAAAACCGGTCTCGTGACTGGTCCCTATCACAATGAACCGTTCACGTGACAAGTCTTGGGAAAAGTAATTTTCCCGCAGGGTTCTATACAAATTTCAAAAAAATTCAGTGCTTTTACATAATTTTTAAGACGAAAATTTTAAAAAACATAAATATTTATTTTTAAGAGTACTTTTAGGAACAAATAAATGCACCAATGAGTACTCATTAATGATATCTAAATAATAAGCAATATAAATAGGATCTAAAGCATATAATTCAGTTTCAAAACTAATTTATGTAAATAGTTTTACATATTCGCTGCAGGAAAAACACACAAAATTTGTCAACCTGCTTACCCATTGCATTACAAAAATATAAAAAAGGTAGTTAACAAAATAAATAGTTATTAGTGTGTGCAATAAGGCTTACACATGTACTTTTTAGTAATTCAAAAAATGGTTACCAATATCACATTATATTTGTAATTTTAGTAGTCGCTTGTAAAAACGATATGATAAAAAGCAGTAAAAAATTTTAGTTTCATTATAATTTTAGTTTTGGTGCACCCTTTACAAACACTTATTTGCTAATAAAAAATTTTGCTGGGAATATAAAAAATCAAAAATGTTCATGTATTATTCAAAAATGAGAAATTCAAAAAAAAATCATAAATTTGCTGGCTGCGATAAACTTAAAACCTAAATTTAATATAAAGCTTTTCAACTACCTTCTAAATTAATTTTATTTTTCTGCCATAAATACAACAGCTTAAAAATTTTCTTTTAAGTCTTAAATATAAAAATTCTCAAAATTACTTTCTCTTTTTTCATCTTTTATAGATTTTCCATATCAGAAGATAATTCACTGCATATTAAAAAACTTTCCATTGAAGATGCTGCTATGTTCCAATGTTTAGCGGTTAATGAGGCAGGTGAAAAATCTGCCTACACCTGGTTAAGAGTGAAAAGTAAGTATAATTTTTGCAAGTCTTCATTGCCTAACATTTTACATTAACAACATTTACTCATACAATTCTAAAGCATTATATATTAATATTCTCATATTTGAAACTTTATTTTGTATTATATGCTTAGCTGCAATCATGCATCCATATAATGGTCCGGATTATACCCATACTTCTACTACTACTACTAATAATAGTAATAATAATCTTTATACATCCGCTACTAATTACAAACAAAAAGTCGCAAAAAACATTAACAATTTTATTATTACACCATCAACATCTACAACAACAGCATTAGCATCAAAAACAACAAAAGCAATATCCCATAAATTTAATAAACATTTTAGTGTTGTGGTGTTGTTTGGAAAAACAAAAATGTTCTCCTCCCCCAACCCCAATAAGGATTTGGCTGATGTTGTTGATTATAGTAGTAGTAATAATAATATTGCATACGTTAGTAATTTATTGAAACGTATTAAGCGCTTTGCTCAACCACGTATATTACGTGTAAAATCTTCACATGCTGGTGGCATGGGTTCAGGATATAATAGACGCAACAAGGATTTCCGCTTTGGTAAATGTTTGATAATGATTATGGGCTTTTTAATAATTTTTTAGTTTATTTATTTTTTTTTATTCTGTTTTTAATTGATTTTTAATAGTTGTTGCTTAGTTATGCACATTGTCAGTTTTTTTTTTATTTTTTACACACATGTAGTTAACTTTTTTTTGTAATAAAAACACGACTTATTATTCTACACTTTATTGAAAATGATTTAATTTTGGAAAAGTCAACACCACAATGTAGTTGAAATAGTCATTTATAATTTCACATGTCATACAAATTGACATTTAGTTTTATTTGAACATTAGATATGTCAAAATTGCACACTACACAATTTACACTGATAATTAAGTAAATATATAACTTACTTTTATTAACCCATTTCCATTGAATGGGTATAAAAATTACCCAAAAATTAACCTTAAACAGTTTTCAACTACAGTTTTGGTAAATTTCCTATGTGTGTGTGAAATTATACAGTTCTACACCATATGTATGAAATTTTAGAAATTTAGAAAACTAGTATATTTTTGCAAAAAATTTTATTTTTTCTTACAAAACGCTTAACATATTTTAGATACAATATCGTATGTTAAGTTTTAAACACATAATGTCAATTATAAGGTACAAATTTGTAGAAAATAATTTAAAGCATTTGATATTTTCTCAATAACGAGGGCGGATCAAAAGTTCGTGACTTTTCGAACTACCCTCGTTGTTATGTGAAATGCAACACTGCTCCCATCAAGTACCACGTTTTAGTAGACTACTGTCAAATTTTGAGCAAGTTCCGTCATTTACTTTGCGTTTAACAGCTGTTAAAAACATACAACCTCGTGGCTTTTTTAAAAAATGGGAAAAAGTGAATTTCAAGGTTCAAACCGTGAACCAAACCAAGGAAAAGCTTGATAAATACTATGGGGACTCTGTACCATCGGTTTCAATGGTAAAATAGTGGTTTCCTGACTTTCATTGTGGCCTTACAAGCACGGAAGATGCCGAACGTTCTGGACGCCCAGTCGAGGTCTCTACACCCAAAACAATTGAAAAAATTCACGATATGGTGTTGGCCGATCGAAGATTGAATGTGCGGTAGATTGTGGAAGACATAGGCATCTCACATGGCTCAGTGGTTTCAATTTTGAGCGATTACTTGGGTATTAGAAAGCTTTCCGCAAGATGGCTGCCGCGTTTGCTCACAATCGACCACTAACGGAATCGTGTGACAGCTTAGTTTCCATGGCAAAAATCCATGCAGTAGACTACGAATTGCCCCCTAATTCGCCTTATTCTCCGGATTTAGCCCCCAGTGACTATTTCCTATTTCCAAACCTAAAGAAATGGCTCGGTAGAAGGAGATTTAGCTCCAACGATGAAATTATTGATCAAAAAAATGCCTATTTTATGGACCTCGAAAAATCCTGCTGTTAAACGAAATGTAAATATTGGAACTTGCTCAAAATTTGACAGTAGTCTACTAACGTGTGGTACTTGATGGTAGCAGTGTTGTATTTCATATAACTACGAGGGAAGTACAAAGACAAAACACCTAAAATCGGGTTTCAATTAAAAAATTTGTATATTCAATTAAAAATTTAATTAAAATAAATTAATTAAATATTTCAGCAAGCTTTAATTAAAAATTTTTAACTTTAAATTACATTAATTAAAAATTAATTTAAATTTCACGAGAAAATAGATAAATGCTTTTGAATCATAATTTATTTTACGACACAGAACAATTTCTTTTTTTAATAAGAAACATACAATCATAACAAACACTAAATGCCACTTTTTCATTGAATAATTAATAGTCTTGTATATTAAATTTCTGTGAAAATAAATTGTACACAATTTTCACGTGGAACTCATTATCGTGAAATATCATTTTTTTATATATAATGTTCCTTCATGTGAAACCCAAACAACTTACTGGGCTTAAAATTTTAATTATTAAAGTTAATTTTTTTGTATGAACTCAGCATTACAAATGAAGTGTCCTTAAAAAGAGGTTGAGAAGCTGAGAGTTTGAGAACTTTTTTTACAATAAAACACATAAAAACTTACGAAATGATGTATTTAAAATTTTTATTTGATAGCTTATTATTTGGCATTAAGTCCTAGCAAAAATGAAGCTGCCAAAGAAGTAATAAAAGCATCGTTACTATCACAAAGGCATTACTTCTTTTCTGATGGTTTCATCGAAGAATTTTACTTTGGCGTGTCATAGGATGCAAGTATTCAAATATAGCTACTACCCTCCCATTACTCATAATTTACTCTAAGGAAGCAATGATAATACAATGATTAGATATTCTAATGCATGAAAATGTTCATAAAGCTTAAATACGCTTTGATAAAAATTCAATTCAAACTCAGCAAAATAAAATGGATGTTATTCTAAACGAATCTGTTTTTTCAGAACATTCAAAGAAGTTAATAGTAAAAAATTTTTCGATTTGTAAGAAGTCATTTTAAACAACTTTTAAAATGTTGATATTAAATCCTACTTATGAAGTCATAAGAATAAATTTTTTTGTAAAATTATTATTTTTATGTAATATTTATTTATTACAATTTATAATTACAGTAAACAAAAAAAAACAATTATTTAGTTGGTCCATAAATGGTTAATTCCTGCAATCATTTAATGCCTTATTAAAAACATATTTTGCATACCAGTGATATTATTTTGTAGTTTCTATACTTAACAACTTTCGTAAAGTAATGAAAAAGTCCATCTGATCATCGATTTTTCATAGTACTGAAACAAACTACTTCCTTCCATTGACACGCCAATGTTAAAATCATTAATGATTCACAGAAATTTTCACAACTTCGGGTTCAGTAGATGTAGTGTTTAACTACTTCTTCCTCAGCTCTTATCTTGCTGGGAAAGAATGCAGAAAAATAAGTTTAAAGAAGCCAACTTAATGCAGTGATATAAATAAGTATTTTCGTTTTTTTTTTTAAGTTTTCAACTTTCAAATTCCATACAAATTTTAAGCTAGTTTCAAATCAAGGTTAAAGAAATCTGTTTTACTTGATTTTTCAAAACTTTTATTAAAAATTGCAAAACTGCATAAATTCTAACCTACATGAATTTTTAAAGAAAAATATAACAAATTAATTAATAAAAAAAATTATAAAGTTCATCAGAAATATAGGGTCCGCCATCTAACGTTTTTTTTTTCAACTAGTGCTTATTTCGTGAATGGTAACACTTAGCTCATGTCTGATTTGACAGATAATTAGTTTTATCCTTCCGCTGAACGAATATGGTTGTGTATACGCTTGAACAACGCTGGGAAATATTGCGACATTACTTTGAAAATCATGGTAATTTGCAGAATGTCATCTTTTCAATGTCATCTTTTCAAATGAAGCTCATTTTGATCTTGGCGGGTATGCAAACAAGCAAAATTGTCGCATTTGGGGCACAGAAAACCCGCACACATACATTGAAAGGCCGATGCACCCAAAACGAGTCACTGTTTGGTGCAGATTTTGGTCCAGAGGCATAATTGCGCCATTTTTCTTCAAAAATGAGAAAGGAGTGGCCGTTACAGTCAATGGCGATAGTTATCGGGCCATGTTGAACGAATTTTTGTTCACAAAAATTGAAGAGGAGGATATTGGCAACATTTGGTTTCAGCAGGACGGCGCTACGTGCCACACAGCCGAAGCTACACTCGATGTTTTTTGAAGATCGCATTATCAGCCGCAGAGCTGATGTCGTTTGGCCACCTCGGAGCTGCGATTTGATACCGTTGGACTATTATTTGTGGGGTGCCGTCAATGATAAGTGTTACGCCGACAAGCCAGATAATGTGCATGGCCAGACGAGGCAGCTATTTGAATGAAATTATTTTCCATTATTAACCGGAAGGATTGTACTTTCAAATAAAAAAAGAAATTTGAGAAAACATTCAGTAGTTTTTTTCTATAGCATTTAAAAAAAAAAAAAGTTATTTGGCGGACCCTATATTTGCTCATTGCAATTTTTGATTTTGAGTGATCAGAAAACAATGCTTTAGATTTAGATTCAGAAAATATACGATATACAAATACTCTTTATTAGAAAAATGAAGAGTGATTTTTTAAGATATGCAGCGGATTTATATCCAAGTCACTACATTTGAAATATGAACATATGAATTCTTTTGGGAGTTCCTTAGAATAACACAAAAAAATCATATAAGAATGTTAACTGAAGTCTAGAAAGCAATGAAAGAACTTATTAGGCTAAAAATGACAGCTAAAAATTTAAAAATAACAAAATAAAATAGATTCAAATTCCTTTTAATTCGCTTCCATTAAACTTGAAAACCCCGTTGGCGAAATAATTGTTTTCAACAGTTACCGTTTTTGGAAGTTTATCACTCAGAATATTATGTAGTTAACTGTTTGTAGTTTAATAAAAAAGTTTTCCGTTACATTTAAAAATAAAGGAAGATACATTTATTTTTCAAAGAAACATCTATATTAACTTTTTTATACATTTATTCGAAATAATTTACTATCATTTACCGATTTTTTTCAGTTTCACTTATTTTTTTCATTTGTTTGAAATTTAATAAAAATTTACCCACAAAACGGAAACTTGTGGTTTATTTGTGTCCGTAACAGTTATTACAAATTTAAATTTTGTTTGCTGTCTGTTTCAAAAAAAAATATTCAAAAAATTTCAATTTGTTTTTTTATTTAAATTAGTTGTATATATACAAAATTTTTCAATACAATTTACAAGAACTTCATAAACACACATACATATACAAATACATTCACACAAAAAGTGTTTATAGCTTCATATGCATACATACATTTTGTATTGTACGAGTATAGTAAAAAAAAACAAAAAATACAAAAACGGAAATAATTTCAAATAAATGAAAAAAACATTTATTTTTTAAGGATTGGTGGGTAAAATTTTGGCATTTATTTTTACTGATTATATCAGTTGTTTCTTACGGATGTGTCAGTTGATAAATCAACATTTAAAAATAAATAACAAATGGCATTTAATTTAAATGAAAATTAAGTAGACCGGTTTTTAAATGAAATATCATTTATTTTAAATGACATTTTCAGTTATTTTAACTTACAAACTTTTTTAAGTGATTGCAATAATTTTCTAAAAAATAATATAAATTATTTTATTATGTGAATAAATCTAAATCTTGTATGTGATGATGTGTTGTATGGTAAAAAGATTTATTGTATTTGCCTAAACAAATTAAATTTAACATCTTAAATTGTTATTTCTTAATTATGATTTTATATCTAAATATAATTATTCCCCTGAAAAGATTTCGTAAACAGAAGCAGGTAATAATAAATTGGTAACATCTTGTTTGCATACACAATGGCAACAAGTCACGTATAAGTAATTGTTTATCTTAAACAATATGAAATAAGGCAGGCATAATTCAAACACTAAACAAAACAAAAGTAATGTACAGTGGAGACAATATATTTTCATGTTAGTTTACATATTTAACAACTGTTTATAACGTATACGTAATTTTTAAATAAATAATATTAATCATACGCGTAGTAGAGCAAATAGTTATTACCTCAAAGCAAAACCTTTGATTCAGTCAGACTGTAAACGATTAAGTCATGCGTATAAAAAATACAAACAACACAAGCTGACATGAGATACGAGGGTCTTGTTATGCCCTCCAGATGTACAAGATGCCTCAAAAACATTCAACCGATGTTGTTTTGTTATATCTTTAAAATAAAGCGACATAATTTAAATTTTTGTATACCTTTAAGTTTTCTTTCATTTTGGAAGATTATATCTGTCTAGTGGGTGCCGCTTTTGTTGATGGTCATCTGGGCTCTTCTTCCGCACTTTGCATCATTCTGAAAATAATTTGGAGGGCTAAAACTTTTCCCACTCTTGTCGGATATTCTCTTTGAGAGCTTCCAGAGTATGTGGCTTGTTCACATTAACCCGTAAAATGTCTGGGGCGGTTTAATGGGGCGTTGTTTCCACTGTCAATCGCCTTAACGAGACATTGATTAAAATTTTTAATAAGCGACAAGGCTTATTTTTATCATCAATTTGCAAAGATGTTACCATCCTCCCATAAGAATTATACAGGCTAAAAACTCTACATCTTTCTACATCTACAAAAGTTAATCCTTTCTCATTTTGTTCCATATAACATCTTTCGTTATTTTTATCACTAGCAAATTGACATTGAGAAAATAAACGAAAAAAAAATTTATTCAACAAAGGAAAATGAGCGGCAGATGAAAGAATTCCATACTTATGTCTACCAAAAATTTTCTTCATCATCTTCCAGAATGGCCTTTAATATTTCAATGTACTGCATTAAAATTCGGTTTTGTTCTTGCAAAGCAACATCTACTCCAATGATTAATGATTAATTTTATTTTTTTTTTTTTGACAGCTGAAAAAATAACAGATGAAAGATGAAAAATGTTGCCAATTTAAACACATGTTTCACGTTTTCAACATTTTCCATGCGTTTCACAAAGATGTTGTTCAGTGTAAAAAGCCTATAAGGAAAATTCTTGGTTCTACGGGACAGAAAATCCTGGCATAATTCATGAAGCACCTTTACATCCTCTCCAAGTTTCCATGTATGTGCAGTTTCGTCGGATAAGGTGATTGAACCTTATTTTTTCGCAAGAGCCGACGGTAAAGCTATTACCGTGAACGTTGACCTCTATAAAGCCATGCTGACTGAATTTTTCTAAACATAAGTATACGATCACAATGTGTATTTTAAAGGATGCTTATTATAAACTCTTGTTTCGGTGATATGGCTTGGCCAGCCAGATCTCTTGATTTGACTGTGCCAGACTTCTTTCTCTGAGGGTACTTAAAGTCTTTATTGTGGGCGAACAAACCCTGCCCCTTGGAGGATTTAAACAAAAACATTCGAGCCGAAATTGACAACGTAACACCATAAATGCTGCTTACAGTTAAGCAAAATGTAATCAAAGGAGCCCAAATTTGTAGCAAAGCCGACGGTGGCCATTTGTTGAAAATAAATTTCCACAATTAATTGAAACAAAATTTATAAGTGCGATTAAACATAATTAGTTAAAAACTAATTGAGTTTTCAGTTTAAACAAAAGCTATAGCGAAAGTAAATCAGATCATTGTTTTTGCCCCACCCTGTATATTCATGATCTTTATATAATTCTAAGCCGATCTAGCCATGTATGTCCGTCCCTCTGTCTGTGTGTTTAATTGGCGCGAAGACCAAAGAAATGATGTTCGTTTTTATCAAGATTGATTGTTATCGTCCTAAGTAGTTTGGAATTAAAAATCATCAAAATCGATCCGGCGGTAAAAAAGTTACAAATGAAAATATGTCTATAAAAATGTATGTATTTATACATATTTTCATAAAAGCGTATGATGAATAAAACATTTTGTCATCTTTTTTGACAGACGCCTGTAGGTGAACAACATACTTTATTCACCTCAAAAAAGTTTTAATTACAAAAATTCTTTTCACATTCAAAGACGTTTTGCAGCAATTTCAAAGTAATGCTTTCTTTTAGTCAGTAAGTTATTACATTTC